>APFE030023629.1:2120-23909 GCA_000404065.3 Pinus taeda | reverse complement strand
TGAATCACTGAAACCCTGTCATTAAGAACACAGAACCCAAACCAGAGACCAGAACTCTGCAACAACAACCAGAATCAGCAGCAACCTGAGATATCAAACCTTATCATGAATACGCTACTACATTGTACCGAAACCACGTGTATACGCACTTTCTCCAAAGGAAACCCGCGTACAGATCTAGAAATGATTACTTATGCCTTCGTTGTCAGATCCGACCCTTGCGAAACTTCCCGAACAGACAACCAGCAATACCAGATCCTCTCACTTCGTCAGACACCCCAATTGCACACTGCCTTTGGCTAATGATCTTCTCCTTATATAGCCTTAGGCCTTGCTCAATACCATGGTCTAAAACCATAACAAACCAATACCATCAACTTCGAAACTAGGGATCAACACGTCCGTCGAGACACCATGGTCCAAAACCATAGGCACAACTTCCAAAGGACTAACTGCCACGGACCAAAGGTACTTTTCACATGTACGCGCTTTTACTGAATCCAACCTGCGTGTATACGCTTGTTCTCCTTGATGAACCTGCGTATATCTCTTTCTTGTCCTGCTGTACTGAGATCTGTCCGCTGATTAAGTTGCCATCACCTGTACCAACCTCTGAGTGAGTTTCCATCAAGGACAACACTTGAAACATAATGCCAACATCACCAAGGGTGGAGAAAAGAAAATTTATTTTGTTCTAAATCCCAACAGAAGGTGTTTACTAAGTTGAATTATTTCCTCTTCATTGCAGTAATGCTCATATTACTAGACCTGCAACAACCATTTGAGGTTGAGACAAATGCCTCTGACTATGCTATTGGTGCAGTTCTCACTTAATAGGGGCATCCAGTGGCATATCATAGTAAGACACTTTCTGACATAGTCTGAAAGTATCCCACCTATGAAAAAGAGATGTATTCCATTGTGTAGGCTTGTTGACAATGGAAGCATTACATTATGGGAAAGGAAATGGTCATCCACATAGACCACTGACCCTTATACTTCATACAAACACATGGAAAGTTGAAGAACTATTGCCATTAGAGGTGGTCCACACACTTGCAACAGTTCCATTTGAACATTAAGTAGAAGAAGGGAAGAACCAATAATTTTGCAGACTTCCTTAGTTGACCACAAATCATGGTGCTGACCAGTGTGCTCAACTCTTATGGATATGAGGTTTTGGAATGGCCACATCTTTACAAGAGTGATCTAGAAGTAGGTACCACATATTAGATTCTCCTGGAAGGTAAGCAAGTTCCAGACTTTCACCTCTAGAACATGCTATTATGCGACTTGGGAAACCTCTTTGTACAATCAAGCGAGTGTTCCAAGATGATTTTGGAGGTGCACTACAGTAAAGTCAATGGACATCTTTGGGTAGAAAATACAGTGGCAGTACTCCAAAAATATTTTTATTTGCCAAACCTTTGACAGGATGTTGGGAAGTACATTATATATTTCACTTCCTGTGCCATTACCAAACCTATAATCAAGAAGCAAGGCATGTATAGTCCTCTTCACTCTCATAACCAGACTTGGTAATCCATCTCCATGGATTATATGTTGATCCTTCCTTCTAGCAAGCATGGAAATGACTGTATTTTGGTGGTAATCGATAGTTTCTCTAAGATGGCCATTCTAGTAGCTTGCAAGAAGAATATATCAATAGAATCCACTTCCATACTCTTCTTTGAGTGAGTATGGGTACACTTTTGGATCCCACAGTCCATTATCTTATATCAGGATATTTGGCTCCTAAGTTCATTATGGTCAAGCCTCTAGTCATTATTGGATACCAAACTAACTAAGTCCATTACCTTTCACCCCCAAATTGATGTCCAAACAAAGGTCATGAATAGGATGATCATGGACATCCAGTGCATCTACAACTCGAAGTACCCATGCACATGGGATGAGAACCTCCCCTATGTCCAACATAGCTACAAAAAGGCTCTCCACAACTCAACTGGCCACATCCCTTTTCAAGTGGGACTGGGATTCCAACCATTATGTCTCATTGATGTTTCCATCCCATTTGCATTTATTCACGCATATTCAACTCGTGTCCAGTCTGAAGTTGACAAGGCTAACAACTTTATTAAGCACATTTAGCACATCTTCCAGTAGGTCCATAACATATCAGACAGAGAAAATGCAAAGTACAACCAGTGTCATGTTCAGCATTAGGTGCTACACATGTTCTAGTTGGGCGATAATGTTTGGTTACATTTACAGAAGGAGCGCTTCACTAGGGCCCACCACAAGCTTCACCCAATCCAATGTGGGCCTTACACCATAACTAAGACTATAGGAGACAATCCTTTCGATCTCATCATAATGCCGGTCCTTGGACTACACCCAGTGTTCAAGTTGGACCACCTTCAACCATACTTTCTACCATTACTAGACACATTAGACATTGCAAAACAACTCACATCAATAGATCTAAACCCAGACTGTATGGAACAAGCCAAAACTTATCGAATCATGGACACATAGATACACACCACTCACCAATATAAGATCCAACTATATCAAGTTATCAAAGTTGGCCAACTCTTGCACCAAGGCAAGTGGCTCACCAGGGACCAAGTTTAGCAGAATTTTCCCCATCTCATGGAGGCACTTAAAGCAATGGGGACCATTGCTTCCTAAGGGGTTAGGATTGATCAAGGTGTATATTGGTTCCCACCCTCCTATTCCACTTGAAACCCCACCATTTTTCTTTCGGTTTCCTTAATTACAACACAATTTACTATTTTTGGTAGTTTTTTGGGACTTGAACGTTTGGAGCAGTTTTGAGGCCCTAAATGACATTTTTTTGGAAAACTGGCAAATGTGGGTCTTTGACCCACATTTGTAGTTTAAATTTGTATTCCTCTCATAGATCTTTCTAATGCAGTATCATGCATATCAAACGAATATCATATGCCAAAGTTATGACCCTGAGAAGTTGATGTACCAATTTACCCCAATAGGCCCACAATTTTTTCGTTCCATCTCCTAGTGTTAGTTTTTTTTATGTTTAGGGTTTCTCATTATTTCTCAATAATAAATGGGCCTTATAGCCTCATCATAATAGAGTTCAGAGGCATGTGGTCCCCACATCTCTTCTCAAAGATAAGCTACCATTGCCCAAGCTACTTTATTTCCATTCTATATGTAAGCATATTTCAGTTCTCTGATGTTAATGAAATGAAGTTGTATTTATGTTTCATCTCTTTGTTTATGTTTGTATATGTGTTCTATTGCATTCTTGCATAATTTTGGATCACAATATGAGTTACAAATCAACCCTTCTAGAGCCTCCTACATAGCTCCCATGTGTCTAGCCCCTTTTCCATGAGTAATGGAGCTAGCATGGCATCCTCTTGATTCATGGTGGACAAAACATGAAGGTCAACTTCTAGGTGACATAACTTTTTTATATGGACTTTATTTGAGGTATCTCTTGCGTCATTAGAAATGTATCTAAGCATAGAATGGTGTTATGGTATTTGGAACAAGCAAAAGTTGTTTGACCCCAAAAATATTCATTAAATTCATCAAACTACCTGTAGAAGGTTTTAAACTCCAAGTTGCCAAACCACGACCCCTGATAAAAATGGTCTTATGAGATTATTCCTCCCATTTTTTCACTTTAAAAACATCAATATGGATGAAAAATAACATAATGATTTATTAGATTAATTGTAGCGTAAAAAATACTTCACATCAATGGATTTAAAATTGAGATACCACTAGGTGTGAATAAAAAAGGAAGACACCTAGAAGACTTCCTTCAAAACTAGACAAGGTTTGTATGAGTGGTAGGTCATGTCATTTGGTTTATGTAATGCACCAACTATGTTTATGAAATTAATGAATGATGTATTATTCCTCTATCTAGATTATGTTGTTATTGTTTATTTGTATGGTATTCTTGTTTACAATGCTTCCTAGGAGGAACACATATAACACTTGATTTTGGTGCTAGAGGCTTTGAAGAAGCACCATATACTAGAAAATATCAAGAAATGTGAGATTTCACAACAATATTTGGTGTATTTAGGGTAGGTGATTGGTGGAGGGGAGCTTTGGATAAATCCTATGAAGATGGATACCATCATGAAGTGGTTGGTGCCTACAAATATCTCTATTGATAAGAGTTTTGTTATGGTAGCATAACACTTAAGGAAATTCATAACTTCATTTTCATAGGCAATTGCACCTCTCCACACCATAACAATGTGTGACAGTATTTTCCAATGGGGGAGGGGTCAACAAAAACACTTTTAAGAGTTGAAAAAGAAAATCAGACAATCACTAGTCCTTGCATTACTAAACTTTAAAAATTCATTCAAAGTGCATATATATCTAATTTAGCATGCCATGGGAGTGGTCTTGATGCAAGGAGAAGGGATGTATGCTCCCATTCTGAAGTATTCCATGGGGAAATTATCAACCACCCTACCTATGACAAGGAATGTTATGCCTTGGTACAAGCTATGAAAAAATGGAAGAATTTTCTAATGGAAATAGGTACCACCACCCACACAGATAACCAACTTTTATAGTATCTACAAGCTAAGAATAAACTATAATAGGCTATACATTACAAATGCACAGAGTTTCTACAATAATTTTATCTAGTTGTTAAGTACAAGAAGGGAAACACAAATAGGTTATCAAACATGCTTTTAATAAAAAGCACATAAAATAATATAGCTTTGGGAAATATACTAATAAGTCCCCCTTTGAAACTTGATTTTGGATATTTTCCACCTTCACCCTTGGATCTTGTGTGTGCACAAAAAGGAAGAGTGAGGGAGTATCCCATTAGAGATTCTTTAAGAGAAGAAAATTTTGTTGAGAATATTAACCATATTCATTTGCAAGTATAGGAGATGTTGAAGAAGTTGTAAGAAAAATACAAGGTTAGTCATGATCAACATAGAACAAAGAATTAATTTATAATGGAAGGAAAAAATATGGCTACAATTGAACAAGGAAAGAACATAAGGTCCTAGTAATAATATAGAGACCCTACAATATGGCCCTTTTGAGATATTAAAAAAGTTGGAAAATATGACAACCAACTCATTCTACCCTCGGACATGTGCATTTAATTAGTGGTGAATGTAGATAATCTCAAACTCTATGAGGTTTCCATGGTGTATTAGGAGGATGGGTAGATGAATTAGCACAAAATTCTTAAGAAGAGTTAATAGATAACACTATTTTTAAAAATGAGTATAGAACTACAAGATAGGGGTAGTATGGCCTTTGGTATATTGGGTTGAAAAGACAACTTCCAATCAAAGAAAAATGGTACTTTGGGGAGAAGATAGAGGAAACTTTTCCTCACCTCATTAAATAAATATTTTAGGAGCCAAAAACCTCCAAAAATGGGAATGCATGTATGGATTGGATCATTATATTTCCTTACAACTATATCGATGCTTTCAGGGTAGAAAAATTTTAGGCATCAACTTACATGGTCATTTTTATCAGTGGGTCCCAGTTTGGAGAATAGGGATCTAAGACCTTGCTATTACATAATTAAACAACATTTTTTGGGGTCAAAATTTTCTTGCTTCATTACAAGACCTTAAGGCACTATTGTACACCCAAATACCTTTCTAACAGTGTAAGATCGTGTAAATCAGATTTTATATGAAAACGTTATGCCTCTCACAAGTTGACCTATTGTGTTTGACCACTTAGTATGAGTGGATTCCATGTCAACCATTGTTACACATGAATGTGGGCCTAGCCATGTGGGAACCTTGAAGACTACTCTAGAAGGTTCAAAATCATAACTCTAGTTGATATTTGTGGGAGTGAAATATAATCTCTAATTAGCTATCAAGCTATGTTATATATTGGGCCACTAGGAGGAGTAGGGGTTTCATTCTACGCTATTGTACTTTTTTCATAAAGAGGAGAGAAACTAGGAGTGGGCAATTAGAGATCATAACAAAGGGGGTTAATTTTTTGTAGCAACCTTATAAGCCACTTGTATCACGTAATTGTATAGATAGTACCTCTTGTTGAAGAATGCAGCAAGAAATTCTCAATTTCATTTTGCCTTGATTAAATTGAGAAAATTCAAATTTCCACATCAACAGACATCTTGGATGATGTTAACTTGTGTGACATGTATTGTGTCACTAGTTTACTTAGTAAATTTGAGTTTGAGGAGTTAGATTTCAGTTCAGCATGTGTGATTTCTAATTTGTAGCAATGAAGGTTAGTTATCTCAGGTTGTTTTAAGCTAAACTAGTTCCAACTTTTGGAGGAACTAGTGGAAGGTTAGTTAAGTAGTGGGACTTCAGTAAAACTTAGTGATCATCTAGTTAAATGATAAATTAGCCAAAAGTAGCTAGTTCATGCAAAGAATTCAATTTACCCAGTTAAGGTGGAGATTCCAAGACAATGTAACATCAGTTGTAGAGTAGTCTTGAGTGTACACGTGTTACATGTAGTCAGATGATCAACCTAAGGAATTTCACAATTCAATTAGAGGAATTTCCTAAATAATAGGGGCATAATTCCTTAAGGAACAATGCAAGGAAATAGGATCTCAAGCAGAGAGATACGTTATGAACTTATTGGGTCAGAGGCCTTCGATGAGCAGAGAGATAGTTTATGAACTTGCAGGGTGTGCTCAATTGACAAAAGAAATTGTAATACATCTATACTCATTTAATTAATGCAAGTAGGCATTGGGGTTTTCAGTGGATTTTTTCCCCAGATAAAAATACTTGTTGCATGTGTGTTATTTCTACTTCCATTTCTGAGATTTTGTTCTAAATTGTGAATTAATGTCTATAGAGTAGTAGAGTAGGTTTGTGTCTTATGATCTTAATTAAAAAATCATGAGAAGTTGAAAATATACAACCTAATTTCTACATGGTATCAGAGTAGGCTTCACATTAGAGCAGAAAATTCAAAGTTGTTTCTCAGGGGTACGAATTTGAAGATCAGTGTAGTGGGATTTATTTAGAGTTGGGAAGATAGCCTTCAATGGACTAAGGCTAGAGTATGCCTTGGAAGGTACCTCAAATTTTGTTGCGTGGAAGGATTGCATGGAGGTAGTATTGGACGACAATGGATTGCTTGAATATGTCAAGACATATATTTCAAGACCACCAACAACTGACATCCAGGACCTTTCACAGTGGAAGAAATATGTACCCAAGGTAAGGAGAATAATATTGGAGAGAGCACAAGATCATATTGTCTCGAATATCCATTGAAAATAATCTTTGTTCACAATAGGATATCATTGATACAATTGTTTGAGAATAGTAGTGACCACTGGAAGCTAGTGCTCAAGGATAAACTTTAAAGTATCAAGATGAAAAATAATGAAATTATACCACAATATATGTTCACACATTGTCTTGATGAAATGGGTGAGGTCAATGTTACTATCCCTAAAGAAGACTCGGTAAGCCTAACCCTTCTAGGCCTTCCCAAGAGATGGAATAGCTATCAAGATTTAGTGAACGGGAGGGAGAAACTACTGAATTGGGAGCCCTTGTGGTCCAATTTGGTACAAGAGGAAATAAGGTGGAATACCAAAAATAGGACTTCATCTAAAGATGAGGATGAAGAAAAATTCCATTGGTTGGAAAGGAAAACAAGGGAAAAGGGAAGAAATCCCAATCCAAACTAAAATCCAGTCAAGGGGGATAAAAGAAAGACTTGTCCAAAATTAAATTCTTCCATTTTCATAAATTCAGACACTATGCCACAAAGTTTCCACGCAAGAAGGAAATCAAGAAGACCTCAAGAAGAGGAGAAGTTGAAGCGTTGTCTTCACAATTCAAGCTTGAATTTACCCTCATTGCATGTATGGCCAACATAGTGATGGGGAGTTTTGGTACTTTCACTCAGGTGTGTTGATCCAGATGAAAGGGTGTAGAGACTTTTTCAGTGACTTGAAATAAAAATATTTGCAGATGCACATCGAGATGGGGGATGACGGAAGATATAGCATGACCTATATTGGTACAATAACCTTTGAGAGGGAGTCGGGCTCCCCTCTTAGGCTCAAGGATGTCATGTTCGTTCTAGGGCTAAAGAAAAATATCATCTATGTTGTAGTTTTAGAAGACCGCAGTTATGATGTGATCTTCAACAAAGGAAAAGAATTCCTAAGACACATAGACATGGGACAGGTGAAACAGATCAAGGTTCATGTGAAGAACATGTACAGGATAGAAGTGGAGGATTGTATTACATTTAGCATAAAGGAAGATAAGGTGTAGAGCCATAATGTCAGTGAACTTTGGCATAGAAGACTTTGCCATTTGCATCATGGTGCTTTGAAGATCATGCAACAAATAACCATACGCCTCCCCAAAAGAGCTCTTGAGCAGCATGATGTGCTTTGGGGAAGTACACAAAATCCACATTCCATGATTTGGACAACAAAGCACATGCAATCTTAGAAAGGATCCGCTTTGATGTCTCTGGACCTTTATCAAAAACATCCATTGCCAGGCACAAATATTTTATCCTTTTTATTGATGACTTATCACATAAGTGTTGGATCTTCTACATGTGGAAGAAGGATTTAAAATTCTCCAAGTTCATATAATTCAAGGCACTGGTTGAGAAATAAATTGGAAAGAAGGTGAAGGCTCTTAAGATCTATAATGGAGGTGAGTACGCATTGAATTATTTTAAAAATTTATGTACAAAACAAGGCATTTGACAAGATTTGACAACACCCCACAACCCACAACAGAATGGGGTGGTTGAGAGAAAGAAGCATAGCATTGTGGGAGCAACAAGGGCGATGATGCATGATCAAGAATACCTTCGTATTTATGGGTTGAGGTATAAAACACAACAATATTTTTGCAAAACCAGAGTCCTCATTAGATTTTTAGCATGATTACACCGGAGGAGGCTTTCTCGGGGAGAAAGTCGGATGTGTCGCACTTTAGGATTTTTGGAGCCACTGTTCACTACCATGTCTCCAAAGAATCAAGGAAGAAGCTAGATATGATAGTAGAATTGGGGGTATTTCTGGGTTACATAGAAACTCCCCACAACTACCATGTATACTTGTCACCCCTCAGAATGACAGTTGTGAAAAGTGATTTAAAATTTGATGAAGATAAAGAGATATGGTGCTCTCTTGAGAGGGAGCTTTGGATCCCAGTAGAAGAGGATATTTTAGCTTCAAAGGAGGAGCCTCAAGAAGTTGTGTAGCAGCCAAAAATTTAGAAGTAGAGAGTGGAAAAAACCACGCAAGAAAAACCATCCATAGAAGGAATAAATAGGACTAGGTAAGTTGAGATACTTGTGTAGGATGCGATGGAGAATGTTGGTGCTCCTTAAAATTAGTGCAGGCAGAGAAGGTCACCACACTGGTACACAAGCTACATGGATCTAATGACTAAGCTTGTAGAGGCTAAGTCATCCTCTTTCAAGGAAGAAATAGATAAACTTGTATGTGTTGATGCAATGGTGGAGGAATATAAATCCATTGTAAAGAACAATGTTTGGGAAGTGGTCCCAAGACCAACAGAAAAATCAGTTGTGGGTTCGAGATGGATCTTCAACGTAAAGCATGTAGCAAGCAAAAGCATAGAAAAGTAGAAGGCCTATATGTGACCAAGGGTTACTTTCAAGTTGAGGGGATTGACTATGAGGAGACATTTTCTCCTGTAACAAGGTACTCATTCATGAGATCAATTCTTGCTCTGGTTGCTCATATGGGGTGGAATATCCACCAGATGGATGTAAAAACAACATTCCTCAATGGAGCTATTGAGGAGGAGATGTATATCAAGAAAACAAAAGGCTTTGAGACTTTTGATTGGGATTCTCATGTGTGTAGACTCAAGAAAGTGTTGTACGGTCTCAAGCAAGCACACCATGCTTGTTACACTAGGATCGATAGCTATGTCACTTGTTTGTACTTCACCAAAAGTGAAGAAGATGTAAAACTCTATCATATTTTGATAGAAGATAATTTTTTGTTATTCTCTCATATGTTGATGATTTGATTTTAACTAGTGATGAGAAGTTGTTCATATCTTGCAAGGAGGACCTTGAAAGGGAGTTTGAAGTGAAGGACATGGGTCTCATGCACTAATTCCTCGGATTTGAAGTATGGAAAGGTGATGGGGAATTGTTTTTATATCAGGGTAAGTATCCTAACAAGATACTTCAGAGGTTTCGAATGGATAGTTGCAAATTCATGGATACACCTCTAGCAACCAGTTGGAGGAAGGAGGATGCCACTTCAAGTGATGAAGTGGATGCCACTATTTACCGGTAGTTGGTGGGTTCACTAATATATCTTGTGAACACACTACTAGATATGTGCTATGTAGTTAACCATTTGAGCCAAGCTATGCATAGGTCAACAAAATTATTTTGGAAGGAAACCAAGCATGTTCTATGGTACCTTAGAGGCACTACCTAGTTTAGACTATGGTAAAAATGAACAAAGGGAGTGAAGCTATGAGGCTTCATGTATTTAGATTTGGTGGGGAGTCCATCAAACCAAAATAGTTCATCAGGTGGAATTTTCAGTTTTGGGTCCGCAATGATTTCTTGGTATAAGAGGAAACAAAGATTTGTGTCACACAACTCAGCAGAAGTAGAATACATGGTTGTTAGTCAAGCAACATGTGAGGTGATCTGGACGAGAAAGATACTTGATAGATTGTTTGGTCAAATGATGGATCTAACTGTGATAATCATAGTTTCATCAAGATCTCTGAAAATAACGTTTTTCATGATCGATCCAAGGATATAGATATCTGGTATCACAATTTACGGGATTTTATGTAGAGGTGGATAATGTTGTTGCACTACATTCTGACAAAGAAATAAGATGTTAACATTTTGACATAGGCCTTGTCAAGAGAGAAGTTCAAGTTCCATATGTGTAGGATAGGGGTGGTTGATAATCCCTTTCTTACTGAGAGGGAGAGTGAAAAATGCAATAAGAAATTTGCAATTTGATTTTTCCTTGATTAAATTGGGAAATTCGAATTTCCTCATCAACAGACAACTTGGATGAAGTTAACTTGTGTGACATGGCTTGTGTCACCCAGTTTACTTAGTAAATTCAATTTGGAAGAGTCAGAGTTCAGTTCAGTGTGTGTGATTATTGATTTTTATCAATCAAGGTCAGTTATCTTAGATTATTTTCAGTTAAACTAGTTCCAACTTTTGGAGGAACTAGTGGAAGGTCTATTAAGCAATGGGACTTCAGTAAACTCAGTGATCGTCTAGTTACATGATCAACCAAGCAAAAATATCTAGTGCATACAAAGAATTTTATTTACCCAGTTGAGATGGAAGGAGATTCCAAGGAAGTGTAAAATCATTTTTAGACTACTCTTGAGTTTACAAGTGTTGCATGCAGTCAAATGATCAGCCTAATGAATTGTGCAATTCAATTAGAGGAATTTCCTAAATAATAGGGGCCTAATTCCTCAAGGAAATAGGAGCTCCAGCAGAGGAAAAATTTGACTAAGTCTGGGTTAGAGGCATTCAATGAGCAGAGAGATAGGTTATGCACTTGCAGAGTGTGCTCAATTGAGCAAAGAAATTGTAATACAACTCTTCATTTGATTAATGCAAGTAGGCATTGGGGTTTTTATCATATTTTCTTCCCAAGATAAAAATACTTGTTGCATGTGTGTTATTTATCCTTGCATGTCTGAGATTTTTGTTATAAATTTTGAATTAATATTTTGTTGTCGGCATTGGAAATCCATCAACCAAGGGGATCTCCCCAATATGAAGTCCCAATTAGACCTCACACCGTTTAGTGTATAAGTCTCATCTGTTATAAATATTTGGTTACCAAATCTTCAAATATTTGTCTTGGCTCTAGCTATAAGCACAGGAGAGTAATGCAATGGTGTCTTCGAACAACAAGGTGAGTGTGCACCCCAGTTGTGTCTCGATTTTCTTACTGCAAAAGGGGGGAAGTGAGCCTCTGAATGAGAGTTCATAGTACCACCCAGGAAGAGATACACATGAAACAGAAAGGCCTATCCAACATCCAGTGGAATAGTCCATGGCAGATGTGATAGTCGTTACAACCAATGAACAAGGGAAGGTCAGTCTAACATCCAGTGGAATAGTCCACAGCGGATGTGAAGGTCATTATAGTCGATAAGTAATGAAAGTTTTGTCTAGTATCCTATGGAATAGTCCATAAGGATGAGACAATTGTGCCAACCATTACAGAACATTCCCAACAAGATAAGCATTAAATCAACCAAAATAGTTCAACTATCTTAGTACATGTGAAAACAAACATGAAATATAAATGCTCATAGAATAGTCTTACAAACATCCATAAGTCATTCATGGAAATGTGTTGGCCTGAAAAGGCTTCTGTAATTAAGTAAAAGTTCCAAGACACATATTTACATCGTACATCAATAGCCCTAGTAGATAGATATTAGAGCCACTCCTTACTCCTCAAAGAACTAACTGAAACTCTATATGTTTCGTGGGAGGAGCCAAGGTGAAAATTCCTTTGCTCATACAACGAGGAGGTAAATATAACCAAGGGGTGATGCTTGAACCTTGTGACTCTTTGACTTACCTCATGATTTTTCAACTTCCTATGACTTTTCAGCTGACATGACTCTTCATATTCATGTTTGTCCATTGGACTTCCACTTTACATTATATTTGATTTACAATATACATGGCTCATAATAATGATGTGGCATTTGACAACTCATGAATGAATTGGCATGACACTGCTGACATGGACTGGCTTGATGAGGTGGCAATGTCAAGTTGTTGTTGTTGCTGAGTGATAGATGTGTTCTTGGATGTGCTTTCTCTTCTCCTCCATATATATTTCTGGTATGAGGTCTTCAATGATCTTTGGTCTTGAGATGTAGATGCATACATGTGCTCCTTTTTCTTTCTCTTGATAGGTTTCTTTGTCCATCCATCTGTAAATGAGTCTTCAAGCATGTTTCCTCCTTCTCCTTCTTCATCACCTCGCCATGATCTAACAATGTACCTATTCCTACAATTAAATCATGATGAAACGAAATTAATCCAAGAACTCCCTAGTCTAAGATGATGCATTATTATCTATGGACTGAGCTTGGAACATGTGCTAGGTTGAGAATAAGGGCCCATTATCTATGCATTGTGCAGTTCCATGCGACAGGGAAAGGGCTTGATATCGAAGACTACACCGAGCATAGCTCAAGCTTGATTAAGGAACCTTTCTAGCACGGACCCCATTGGGGAGAGAAATTACACAGTGACAACTAGGAGTCAAGATTACATAGTTTAGGCAGATAGTGGTTAATGTGGGATGAGATCCTGGGAGATAGATTTGTGCATCTTCCAAAGGCAATGAGGACTGGTCAGTAGTGAGGGTTGGAGGATAAATCTTCACAGTCCTTGAGGACAATGAGCTCCAACTAAGGGAGGACACTAAGGGACACCTCTGTGTAGTTCTGGAGGCAAAGGAAGGTTGGGCTTGCTGTGCACTACAAGGTTCCAATAGGAAATGGAAAAGCATGAGGGCTGAAAGTGCGAAATGTAAAGCTCAAGCCGGATTGGAAGGGACTACTACGCAATTCTGGGAGTCAAGGGAGGTTGCTGAACTTTAGAATTGCACAGTGCAACTGCCCTGGACGATGGTGACTATGCATTGTGAAGTTCTAGTTAGAAAGGTTGCATCAATGAGGGATAAGACTGTGCAGTGTGCAGCTTAGTCAGGGTCCAGTGAAGCTGAGTTGGTCGGTAGGGAATATTTTTTGAAAATGGCTAATTGCGAGAGGAAGGTGAATTTGTGATCACACATTTAGTACACTTTGATGATGCGATAACAAAGACCACTAGAACAACAAGATAAATAATCACCCTTTCAATGACTATCCTATAAGAATAAGCGACAAGTACGCCACTTGAGATAAGCTTCAGAACTATTGTAGCGACACTTGTGCAATAGTGTTTAACACTTTTTGTATGAGTGTGATGGATGTTTACATAGCTAGGACAACTCGAATACACAAATACCAACCTTCGAAACCACCAGAAAAGGTTCACAAACATGACAAAATAGTTAATAATGCTAAAAGGAAATAGTTGGTCCAACAAGAAAAAGGAGGAAAAACCCTTATAGGAAACACATTGAATGACTTTCATAGCTTGCAATCATGCATGTCTCTGAAGACATAATGATGTGAAAATGATAAGTGCTCCTTCATTCTACATTAAGAGGTGTATTTCAAAAGATATGCTTTGTTTTCCATACCTACCCTCCAAAAGGTTAAGCATCAAATGGAGTCTTCATGTGGTCCCGATCTTTCGTCATACCCTGGGTTCCTTGGTCTTTTTATCTAATGGCTATATTTTTTCCTTAGCTCTTTGAGTGTTATCTAACAAGTCATCCTTCTCATCTTCTCATAGCCTGATATAATTCCTATATTTGTAATCCACTCATGACAAGATGACATCAATATGATCAACCCCTAGTTAAAAATAGAGCACTTGGATTCATGAACTGGGTTGGGACTTAGTGACAGGTTAGGGGGTAAGGCCGAGTGACTGCGCAGTTCAAGCAACCAAGAGTCAAGCTTGATCACTAAGTCTGTGTAGTGCGCAATGCAAGCCGCATTGAGGTAATTTTTTGCACAGTCCTCATTGAGGGCTTAAATTGTGCAGTTTAAGCTAGTCGTGACTGCTACGAGATAAGGCCCTTGGAGAAAAACTCTTCATAGTTTTAGGAGGTAAGGTGGACTGGGTAGCTGAGATGCTTGAGGGAAAAAATTTCAGTTTCTAGAGACAACGGTTTCCATCTAAGGGAAAGACATTGGAGGAAGCCACTATGTAGTTTTGTATGCCAAGAGAGGTTGGGCTTCCTTTTCATTGTGTGGTTCCAACAGGAAAGGGAAACACTTGAGGGTTTTAGATGCAAACTATGTAGTTCAAGAAAGCTCGTTGAGGCTAGGTTGCTAAGAAAACTCAGGAATTTGGCTGATTGTGGGATGAGTGGAATCAATGTGAATAGTGATAGAACTTGACTATAATCACACACTTGAACACTTAGTGATACAACATAGACCATCCAAAACATATGAAACCATACTTCACTTAATGCAACTACCTTTGTGGAAGCTTACGACAAGTGCGGCTCCGATGATAGACTTTGTGAGGATAATGGTGAAACATGTGCAATAGTGCGTGAAAATTTGGAAATGAGTGTGAAGCATTTCTATATGATGAGAACACCCCATTTTCACAAATATTTCCCCTTGAAGAAAAACATGCTTCCCTTTGCATGACAAACAATAATCCCCATACTCAAAGATGACACATACTATATAAATATAAAAGTGTGAATGACTCTTAAGATCGAAGAAGGGAACTTGAAATCATCAGCTTACCAATAAGTAACTGATGGGCCTCTAAATTAGACATAAATTAAGGCCCATCTAACCATCCTTCAACACATTGAACCTATCTTTCTGCATTAGATAATGTATTTTTAAATTTAATATGTTCATTAGGAATGTTTATGTATAATTGCATATTTGTGCCTAATATTATTTATTTTTGTGGAATATTGTGAGAATATTGGGCAGATTATGGAGATTTGGAGGAGGAGATAATCTGGGGACTTGCTTCCTACTACAGGAAGATCAATATTAAATAATAAATCAACAAAATATTCTGCAATTATGGCACATATTGTGGAGCTCCAATGACTCAGAAAATCTAGGAATGTGTTCCCTGCCATTTAATGAAGATTCCTAGTATTGGGAACCAGATCCATTAATCAAGGGATTTCTATGGGGAAACCTTCTTCCTTTCATGGGGAATGATTCCTAATAATTTTGTATAAGTACCAAGTCGAATTTTCCTCTAGGGGTTTATTTTTATTAGTCTTCTTGTCGAGAGAACTCCTATTTTTGCAGCTCCACTGTCATTTCTTGAGCGGATGTAATTGTATCGATGGAAATAATGAAGATTGGTGCCATATTCAGCTTCTAAATCTTGGTCTCCTCCATATGAATCTTAGCTTCCTTGGGCTTTTCTATCCTAGAAGCCTCAGAGCCCTTTTTTATTATTTTATTTTTTTCCTTTCACTTCTTATTCACATGCATCTCTTGTTCTTGTCTTTTTTCTATTTCTGCATTTAGTATTAATGATTTCTTGTTGTAAGATTGGGTTAAATGGTTGAAGTAAGTTATTTTGAAGGATCAAAAGCATAACTTCAGCATTGGAACAGCTTTGGAAGGTCATAATAATCATTGAGATACTTGGATTAGTTTGTCTATTCCCGAATCTAGATTTTTGGAAGTCCTTTGTGGAAAATAACATCAAATTTATACTATTTTTTAGAGCATGATAAAGAGTTTCAATAGATTTTATTCCACTTTAATTATATCAAAAACACATTCTAGTTAATAACAAAAATCACCCCATTGAATTTGCACTTGATTAGGTTAGGAATTTGATAGATTTACTAGCTCACTAGTTCTCGAATTTCTAGATTTTAGACTAGTAATTTTCTGTCATTTTTTAGCATGGGTTACAGAGGTATTTTTGAGTGATTCCACTTGTAATTGAGACCTAAGAAATCCTAGTCAATAACAAAAATTGTCCCATCTAATTTTGATTTTATTTGGGTGGTCATTTAGTTAATTATAACTCCATATAGAAAATTTGTTGTTTCCTGTAGTAAACAACAGGAAACCCTGTAGTAGCATTCCAACATGCATATAGTTGCCCAAATTCACTCAATAATATTGGTTATTGTCCCTTAGGGTTGAATCAATACCCCTAGGATCTAAATAAATGATTAGTGAAGACTAAATACCACTTAGGACTTTCCTCTTTACCCACACAAAACATTTCAGCTATTTTGGCTAATGGGAAAATTTAAGAAATGGATAATACAATGATGATTTCCACATCCAATGAACTATGTTGATGGAACTAAACTCTTTGAAATGTAAATATTGACATTTAATTCATGATATTTACTTTATGCAATTAGAATAGGTTTCTTCCCTTGTACTTTATTTCTTGCAATAGGTTAATATCTCCATTTCGAGCATTTCATTTTCTGCAATTAGTTTAGGATTTGATTTCAGTACATGCACGCCCTTACATCATGGCATCAAAGGAAGGACACATTGTATGTTTCACATATATTTCCAATACCTCTTAAGTTTTTAACAACCCCGAGTTGATAATTAAATATTGTAGCCTTGGGAGTTGCAACATTCTTATTGCAATACCGAGGCTCATCACCTTTTGGCACCGTTGCTAGGGAGGTGCCAAAGTATGCATTGCTTTATTCCATAGTTGATTAATTTCCTTTTAATTTTTGAAAAAAAAATATTTTTATTAGGCATATTTCATTTCAAAAATAGAAAAGTGCATTGCATTATTGTTTTCATTCAATCATAAAAACAAAAACAAAAAATCCAACACCAACCCACCCCCCCTTTTGATTACGTGGTGCAGTAAGAGCCACATCACCATCCACTTTTATAGTAGTGTTATCCTCCATAATATCCCAAGGCTGAGAAGAGAGATCAAAGCAGGTAACCTCAAACCACTTACGATTCAGAAGCTAGCCCTGCTAATCCAGAGAGGGATCTCTCTATGGATTCATAGCCAATGATGGTTGGAATGGGAAAGGATTTTAGGCTAGATATGTTAGGCTCAGGTAGGGTTTTGAAATTTTTAGGTTTTGATTATGGATAAGGGATGAAAACCAGGTAGCTAGGTCAAAGAATTAAAGGGTTATAGTAGCAAATATATAGAGGAGCAAGGTAGAAATGATTTTGTGATGGCTTTAGAGTTTGTCGGTGAGGTGTAGTGTTTGGAAGAAGAAAAAGGTCTTAATGAGCATGAGAACCATTTATTCATTACATTAAGTAAGACGGAAAATTAAACAAAATGATATTCCCATAAAAACAAAGCTTTATGCGAAGAATTATGTTTATAAACTTTAAGGAAAACCACTGAATAAACAAGATATGAAAGGAGAGATGTATATCATTCAAATAAAATTAAAACATAGAAAATACATTATCACAAGCTCACTACACATGAATTCTTAGGTAATAGTTGCAAACTGCTCCTTTGGTTTCCTGAATAAAGTGTCCAAGTAAAAGCTACAAGTGTTCTCTACTCTGATGTCCAACCTGTTCGGTGATTGAGGAAATGATACATATAGACCAAAAAAACAACTCCCAGCTCTTAGGTGTTGAATCCATGAATTTAGGAACCACTACATGAGGTGTTCCAACCAAACCCTAATGTCTAGGGAGGTTAAAACAACTCCTCCAATTAAACTTTGAATCAAACCATTCTCTTTAATGAAGCCTACCTTTACATAAAACAACATTAAAAATACTATTTACTCATGATTACATCAAGGTTAATCAATTACTCCATAAAAATTTGAATCCAACTGATAAAACTGAAGAAAAACTATCACAAGAAAAAATGCAGTGAAATCAGCCAAAAATACACCGAACGTGGAGAAAACGCATGAATTTGGGAGAATTGGTTTTTGAAGGCCTTCCTGAAATCAAAATTCTAATCTTGATGGCTCATTGGAAAGTTGTGTATGTTTGATACATGATGAATTCTTTAGGATCTGAAAAAGGTTACTTCTATCCCCTCAAAATTGCATTCTCTCACATATACTCTCATAAATGTAGCGTGGTCTTCAACAAGAGGGAAAAAAGGTGGTTTTTGGCCATTTTCACCTATCAAAACCTCCTAAAAGTATGCTACCTCAAGCTAAACGTGATATATATGTCATGAAGAATCTAAATATGCAAACAAAAATCATTTGGAGCTCCCCATCAAAAGCACAATGTGAGGCACGCTGTGTTTTTTACCCTTTGACTGTCTCAAAATTGCCAAAACATTCTGGTTTCTTTACACAAATAGGGCTCAACAATGGAGCCATATCTCTCTAACCATAAGGATTTTTGGAAAAATGAGAGATTTTTTGTTCTTTTTTATGTTAGGAATACAAACCTCCTCCAGCGTTCCCAAATATTTTCCTATTTGTTCATAATCGAAGTTTGAATTTGGTCACTTAAAATTGGAAAAGCACAGCGTTCTCACAGCAAAAATGCAGCAACAAGTTTGGAGAGTGATTTGGAGGTCTTCCTAGAGGAGGTTTGGGTTGAAATTGGTATGGTTGTAAATCTCGGTATGTCTGATACACAATAGAGTCATCAAGCACTACAAAAACCTGCTCCAAGACACCTAAAAATTCAATATCCCAAGACTACTCCAGAAGTGCAACAACTCTCCTGTGGCAATTGTAGTTTGGCCATTTATCCAAAATCATAATGCTTGTGCATAAACTAAAGGATTTTTTTGTTCCTTGGTCTATTATTGACAAAATATCTTTCATTTTTGTAAAATTCATCTCCATTTGGTCAGAAACATACTTTGAAGAAAAACGGTCCATATGCGCAGCAAATGATATGTCTCTTCGAATGATTTATTGAGAAATGGTGAAGACATTATCTCTTGTGTTGAATTTGGCTCATATCTACTTATATAAACTCCTTTTGGCCTCTTTTTTTCATATGATTTAGACTCCATGGAAAACCCTAGCTCAATGGAAGAGGAATTAGGGTTTTAGTTGTAGGGAAAAACAGGGGATTTGGGTAGTTTGAGGAAATTGAGGGACATGAAAGGGATAGGGAGCTTGTAAATTATTGGGAAGATTTGTGGAGCTAGTGAGGGAAGTTAGGTAGTTGGGGAAAGTGAAATTTTAGGATTTAAGTGAGGCGAAGGGCTTCAAAGAGGGAAAACATAGTCCTAGCTTAGGAAAGTGTAGTCTAGGCTAGGGTTTGTGGGAAAATAATGAAATTGAGGGATGGGATTTATGGGGTGTTTAGGAATGTATAATAAGTGTACAGAGACGTGTAAGAGCTTAAAAATAAGTTTTTTTTTATCAATTCTTCATGGATGTCATGAAACTAAGCAAAATGAACTCAAAACCCTAGGAGAGGGAAATGAGTTTTACAAGCACAACTAAAGCACAAACAGGGTAAAATTGAGGCCACTTATTTGAATTTGATGAGATAAAACCTGAATTTGATGACAGAAACTACTACAAGGAATATTTGGAGCTCCTTTTGGAAAAACACAACACTTCTAGCAAAAGCGCAGCACAATAAGAGAAAAGTGCAGCACAACAAAAGAAATCCACTTTCGAATGGCAAGAAATGGTATTTGGTGAGTGTGAGTGAGTTTTCTTGGTAGAGTGATGTCTCTTGAAAGTGGAATGCGAAAATGGACATTATTTTTTGCTCCTTTATAGCTTGCAAAAATCAATTTTCCTTTGCATGGTGTAGTGGACCCATCATAGACTTTTCACAATCTAATTTTTTGTATCTTCAAAACTGCAGCCTTATCACTTTATGAAATTATTATATTACGATTAAGATAAAAACATGCTTTAAAACCTTTATTGACAAATTGAATTTCACTACTCCTTTATAAAATGATTTTAATGGTGACATGACCAATTTTCTAGAAACTAACACTATGACCTAGTGGTGAGCCAACATCGACTTATGAGATGAATTATGACCATAATGACTATGGGATTCTTCCAACAGTAATTTGACTTGACCATGATGGTGTCGATTGACCATGGAATTGAAAGGATTATTAAATGTTGAACCTCCCTAACTAGTGACCAAATTTTTATTGAAAAATTATTTGAAACCATAAAAATTTGACCTAAGACCCTAGTAAAAAGAAAAAATTGTAAGAGCACATTTGATCACCGTTGACTGACAAGGCTGACAAGCACTAACAAGTAGAAGAAGAAGAGATGGAAAAGAATGTATAAGAAATGGATAGAGATGATAACAATGAGGAAGATCCTCTCAGATTTCTCGTTCAAGATACTAATGGTAGTGTGCACATGAAGAACATCCCTCCATCTTTTCTTCCAAAATTTCATGGTCTAAGGTCATGTTGTACTATTAAACAACCCCCCCATTTATTGATTTAATAGTTAATATTCTATTGATAAATGGGGACCCTTTATAAATATTCTCTAAAAAACTTAGCACATAAGCGATTTTGTTTTGAATTATTAGAAATAAATTTGTAAATAATCATAAGGTATCAAGTCAAAATCCCTTTGTGACTAGCTATTCTCACTTTATCACATATCGTTGGACCATGGGTGTCAAAGGTTAATTAACAATTAGGATCTATGGATTGCGATAAGAGGGACCACTATAATAGACTTATGGTAACATTAAAATTTTAACTAAAACTAAGGCTTAAAAGCATTTCTTACAAAATAAAATACCTATCACAATTGCATAGTGGCATTCATAAAAGCACAAACAAGCAAAACCTTTAGAATTGTGATCATAGAAAATTTTAGGGGCGAATCTTCGCCCTTTGGCGAAATTAAGGGATTTTAAATTTTTAGTGGGCGAATATTTTGTATCATAGTACATTTTTACAAATCACCTCAAATAGCCCACCTTATTTTAAGGGAGAGGGTAAAAAAGGTAAATTTAGCCCTGAAATTAGGAGTTACAACCTTCCATTCGCCCATTTTCAAGAATAAGGTTTACTTAAGTGAATCCATTCGCCCATTTTCAGAATAGGTTTTATTTAAGTGAATCCTATGGGCCAAAGGCCCAAATACCATTTTATAAAAGAGGTATAGTAAATTAATAAAAACATAAATAAATGAGAGGTAGGGTAAATAAATAAAGCATTTTTTATATTTACTCCATAAGTCACCTTATATACATGCAA
>APFE030023624.1:15406-44193 GCA_000404065.3 Pinus taeda | reverse complement strand
GATGATTAATTTTGTGGCTATCAGGCTCTTATTGCTATGATTTCTTTAGGTTCCAATATGATTTTTCCTTCCTCTTTAAGTTTTGGTAATATTGTTTGGACTGGGATCTTGTCACATATAAACTTCTTTAAGCATGAAACATGGAAAACTAGGTGCACTCGAGAAGGTGCAGGTAGCTCCAATTTGTATTCCATAGTACCAATATTTTACAACACCTTGTAATGAACATAGTACTTTGGTGATAATTTATTATCCTTATTACCTTGTTGTGTGGAGGTGGTTGTGCATGTGTCGTGGTTTTGTGGAGAACAAATGCATATGTGGAATGAGATATGTGTGGGATTTGAATAGAATGAGGGAAGTTCAGGGGATGTTTTGATTTGTTATTTATCTTTAGAGTACATATGAATTTTTGTTATTTTGAAAGTATACATTAGTAATAACATTTTAGTGGTTTGAAAATCATGTTTTTAATAGATTGTGAGAAGTGAAAAGGTTCGTACAATGAAATATTGAGATATTTTTGTGTACAAATGGATTTTATCTATAATTCCACACATACGCTTTTTTGTTATGTTGAAAGTATATGAAAATCATGTTTCTATATTTGATCTTTCAATTCTTATGTGATTTTTTTAATGCATGGGAAAGTGTGTACTCAGTGAATTGAATGCTAAGATGACTTGCATTTACCCACAAATTTACTTTCCATAATCAACGAATACATTGGGGTGATACATAATATGGAGGTAGTTATCTTTGTATCATATTTTCAAACACACAAATAGTGGAGGTGGTGATTTCCTAGGGAACAAGTATGGACTTCAAAATAATAGTATAGTTAGGGATAATGTTTATTTATCGTGAACTTCATTCTTAATGTTAGAATTTCTGATTTTAATAATAATAATAATAAAAACAGAGACTAATAGTAGTAATAATAAACATTAGAATGGTAGAGAGATGTGGATGTCAACTTTATGTCCTATGTAATGACTTCCTGTTATATAGGTGGTGATGTATAGGCAAATGAGTAGATAAGCATTTGAAAATCATCGACAGATAAAGGAAGCTATTTGTTGATATTGATAGGAACCTTTTCTAATTGTTTACATATTTCAAGTAGTGCATCATGTAGCATTTTCTATTTCCAGATTCAATTTAAGATCTTGGAGTATTATTCGATATTTTTTTGTCGTACATAAATTTTTATCTTCGAAGATGAGCTTGCAACTTCAATGGTGTTTCAATGGAATTTCTATCAAATTGTGGAAAATAATAGTAGTGCAAAAATACGGAGGCTCTATGATATTGCAAGATTTTAAACTAATTCACTTTTGTCATTTTCGTGTTTACATTTGGCATTTTTTAGCAAATTATCATGGTTACAATTAGTTCAAACTTGTTTTGTATGGTAAATTTATGTTTCTTATGACACATATAACATTGATATTAAATCAATAGATTATAATTCGCCTTACTTTATTCAATTGCTAATTATTCAACATTTCTTGTGTAACGGTTTTGATGCATGTGCTCATATATCCATTTGCGTTATGTTGAAACTTTATGACATAATGTTAGTTTTAGTTCCTTGACTTTTGCAGTTTAGTCCAAGTTGTTGTTTTTTTAATTATTTTTAATATTTCCAATATATTTTCTCTTATAATAGAAAAATAATTTTATTGTGGTACCGATACACATGGTATCACATTTCCACATTGTTCTACCTTACATTTTCGTAGGCATTATTGCTAGGATCTGTTAAAGGAGAATTAGTCAAATGGCATAATGTATAAGTATTTAATAGAAAATATATGTTATTTATAGTTTACAAATTATTTTTGTAGTTATGCCTCTTTCACTATGAAATAAAGTTTTTGTTTTCAATAATTAAATTATTTTCGCGCTTGCAAAAATAAAAGAGTTTAAAATTTGTATGTGTGATGAACTTTGCAATAAATGGGTGTGTCAAGTCACTTGTAAATCAAATTTGGTTTGATTTTACAAATTAGTGGGGAGTATTATCAAGTCAGTTCTTCATAGAAGTTAACTTTCCTATTTTGGGCTATTATTGATAGTTTTACGAATCCTCCAATTTGACCAAAAGTGACTTAAAGTTAAAACTGTGAACATTCAATAATTAAACTATTTTCTCATCCGTAGAAATCAAAGAGTTTAAAATTAAATCTACTTGTGTTGAATAAGGTTCCCATTGCATTATAATTGTGAGCCAAATTTTGCAAGAAATATCTTTGTCAAGTTATTCATAAATAAAATTTCGTTTGGTTTTATAAAGTAGTGGGACCAACTGTCAAGTTGATTCATCACAGAAAGTAGTTGAATACATGTTGGCATAATATTTATTTGTTAGTGTCCTTTTACCCTCTAGTATTTGTAGCTATTACAGATAGTTTTGCGAGTGTTTAAATTTGACCCGAAAAATAAAAGAAATTTTGGCACAAAATATGGCGGTATATTTTTGTGAGTTGATGTTGTAGGTGTAAACTTTAATGATATTGGGTTCCAATCAATTGTCAATAGTGTCTATCAGATTTTATTGAAAAAACCCACTTGTGAAATTTTGATGTATGGGAAAATTTTCCAATGGGGTTTTTATTGATGTTGAGTTGATTTCTACTATTACAAAATATTACTCAAACACTGAAGTTGTCAATATTTTATTAAAAAACAAAAAAAATTAGACTACTGTGATTTTTAACCGTGTGGGAAAATCTACCGCTTTGGTAGACATGTATTATTGTATATCCTAAATATTTTCTTACGACACATGTATTAATGATATTATAGTAGGAGAAAAGTGTGAAGAAAATGGACAAGATGTTTTTGGAATTTCAAACTTTTTTCCTATCACTGTCCGTAAAAGTTGGTTTTGGTATCTTTAATTACTATTTATTTAGAGTCTCATGTGTAGCAAATTTCACACAAGTAATAGTATCAACCAATTTTTGTGAAGAAAACAAAGAATTGTAAAGAGAAATGCGAGTTGAATACGCTATTCAATGACTTAGTATTTTTTTGTTGCAAATGAAACGTGGGTAACGGGCGAGGGAGAGGACTTATTTTTAGCTATATGATTATCTCACTTGATAAGATCAATGATAACTTTCACTCATCAATAAAATATGAGTTATATGTGAATATTTCAATTGAAGAGAAATCAAGTAACAAGATACGGAGTATCGAATTAGCGAATGTTGGGTGTCTTATGGAGATCTTTGCTTTCAGAAATATTGTTTATCTAGATGCAATAATTTTGATTTAAGCAAGAGGGGAATTAATATAGGAGAGATAATTTTTCCTCTGAATTCCAATGAACTCAAATGGTTATTCAATTTACTAGACCCAAAAAAGCATTTAGAATTGCCCATCGTAAATACTTTCTTGCAGCCAAAAGGGTGCAAAATTGAGGTTTCCTGCGAATTCATTTCTGCAAATTCTGATGTTCCTTCTGATCTTTCTCTTTTATATATTTACTTTTTTAGGAAACCTTTTAGGGAGTTAGCTCCTTTCCCATGTAGTAGGGCTAGAATATACATCACATGTTCCGAAATAATTTTTCTATATGCTTCATGAGACATACAAAAATAGATGCATTTCCAAATGGGTTAATGTCATTTTGAAAGAATTAGTTGCTTAGTTACATAGATTACCCAAGAAAAATGTCTTCTTTATGATGACATATCTAGTAACAATTCTTGTGTCAAGGCATGTGTTTGAAATTTTCCTTATAATCCTAGATTCAACTTTTGTGAGGAGCCAATGCAGTTCTAGTATCCTATATTATGGAAGCACGAAACTTCTTTAATTTTTTTTTAATTCAACATATTTTTGTAAGGGAAGTGTATTACATGGCAACTTCATAAGATCCTTTGTGAATATATATAGAGGTTGAGGATTTCCTATCTAGCAAAGGGGAATATGAGGAAAGAGAAATCAATTTGGTGATACAAACTTATGGTTTTGAGGATAGGCCATTGCTTCTACCAGTGTTTGTTCTATATAGGTATTTTGTTGTTGAAGTTTGCATGAAATATCACCATTAATATATACATTTGAAAGAAAAAAATAAAATACATTTTGTTTCTTTTTCATTTTCTATTGGAAAAGTGGTTATGAGGAGTATGACTCACTCTAATGTTTTTGCAAAGTATTTAGATGCTTTTAACTTAAGTGAATTTGAAGCTATTAAAAGATTTGATAAAGGAAGAATTTTCATGGAACACCTTGAGTCTATGTGTCCCTGTAATACTAGTGTAACCCCTTATTATTATTAGTGCAACATCCTTATTAGATTGTTGTTCCCATGTAGTCACCATATTGTCATTATTTTGCCCCATGAAAGCCCACTATTGTTATTGTTGTGCCCTTACATTATTATTGTTATGTTAGCTCTGATTATATTTTGACCCCTTAGACTCCTATATATAGAAAGGAGGTCTTGTCATTTGTATCATTCAAGAATTTTTCATTTGTGTAATGTAAAGGAGGTTGCCCCCTCGAAGAGGCTAAATTTGAAGGCAATTATATTTCTTTTCTATTTTTTTGTGAGTTGGTTTCATAACATTTGGTATGAGAGCTTTGGATTCTAGGGTTTTTCTGCTCCAAGCACGCCATTGTGGAATTTTCTCTATAACGTTTTCGCTATGAAGTTTCAGAAGATAAAAAAACAACCATGTGAGAAGAAATAGTTATGAACATCGGGTCTCAATTTTAGATATTGTCTTCCTATATTTTCGTAGATATGATCTGAGGAAGTTAGGGTTTTTCGAAGCTCCAGAATTTCATCTCAAATAGGTCATCGTGGAATTTTCACTATAATTTTGTTTTTATGAAGGGTCAGACTCTAAAGTTAAAACCCATTTGATCAAAAGTCCTAGTGAAGCTCGGGACCGAATTTCAAATCTTGTGTCGCTATATGTTCGGAGATATAACCTGAGGCAGTTAGGGTTTTGGCAGAATTACGAATTACATTCTAAATAGGTGACCTTCGGAAGCTCGTCATAACTTTCTCTCTAGGCATCAAATTGAAGTTTCGTAAGAAGTTACAGAAATAGGATGCAATGTATTTTTCAGTTTATATTTGTTAGATCCAAAGGTCGAAACAGTAACACATGAAACATTATGTAATCAGGTCATCTTAGGAGATTGGGAATAACTCTTTCTTGGAGGATCCAATTTTGATAAATTTTGAGCAGATGCAATATCGAGCTCTTACAAAGTGAAAAGAGAGGAATAAATGCAACATGATATATCAAACTTACAATACCAAGTGCAACACCATTCACTCTCACAAAAAGTAACAGAAGGTAAGATGGATGGCTTAAAGAAAGACGTGGAAGATAAAATGGATGGTTTAAAGAAAGACATGGAAGTTAAGATGAATGCCATGGAAGCTAAGATGGATGGTTTAGAAGCTAACATGGATGGTTTTGAATCTAAGATGGAAGGAAAAATGGACGATTTGAAGACAGATCTAACAAAGTTTCTACAAAAAATATTTATGAACAGAGAGAAGATAGTAAAGAAAACTCATGATGAGAACAAAATAACTATTAATCATGATTTCATAGACTCTAAAATTAGATTGAAGACCCACCATGTTCCCAAGATCGATATGGGGAAGTTTGATGGCAAGGATCTTGGAACATGCATACTACAAATAGAGCAATTTTTCAATCTCCATAATGTGAAAAACACACAAAATGTACGCATTGCAACTTTATATTTGGAACTAAATCAGTTTGTATGGTATCAATGGCTTTGATCTAATAAACAAATTTTCACTTGGACAATTTTTACAGAAGAAATGATAGAACATTATAAGGATACAAAAAGCAACACCTCTTTTAGCCAATTGATAAATCTCAAACAAAGATTTCAATGATAGAGCACATTGAGGACTTCCAAAAATTGAACATAAGAGTAAAAGATATTGTAGAGGAGATTGTAGGGACTTTAAAGGATAACATCCAAAATGAGGTTCACCTTTGGGAACCTAATTCATTGGAGAAGGCATTCAGGTTGGCAAGAAAAATGAATAGAAAAATCATGGCAACAAGGAAGCTTACCACTCACCACTGTGGAAGTGTTGTTGCCCCTAGCCTTCCACAACTTACAAGATTGACACCACAATAATTGGAAGAAAAGAGAGAAAAATGGATTTGTTATAGTTGTAATAGAAAATACACTAAAGGCCATAAGTGTGCTGAGAAGAAATTAATCTACATAGATTCTGAAGAGGAGGAAGTAAAGGAACAAGAGACATCAAAAGAAGAGGATATACACCAAGAACAAACCCTAGGGAAAGAAGAAATGAACTTGATCATATATTGTAATGCATTTTCTAGAATTACCACTCCTCAAACTACCAAGATAGAAGGACATATCAAGAAGAAAAAGGTAATAGTGTTGATTGATTTGAGAAGTACCCATAATTTTATTCATTGCAAGATAGCCAAGGAATTGAATTTCTTCCTATATCTAACACCATAGTCTCAAGTGATGGTTGCATGTGGAGGAACCATAAATTGCTCTGGAAAGTGCCATAATATCAAGCTATCCATGTGAGAATATGTATTAAATAGCCCAATGCTTTCCATTCCAAGGGGTGGTGCTGATGTTGTACTAGGAGTCCAATGGCTACAATCCTTCGGTACAATAGTTTTTAATTTTCAAGAAATTTTCATGAATTTTTCTTCAGAAGGAAAGGAATTTGAATTAAGAGGTATCACAGGGAAACCAAGAAAGATAATAATCTCTAATGGAATGACAAATCTTTTAAAGAAAGAACAAAGAAGCGTAATTGCACAATTATGTTCACTAGAGGTTCCCACATCGAAATCATTTATTTCTCAAGGTATCCAAAAAGCCTTGGACAATCATTCCAATCTATTTGAGACTCCCAAAGGCCTCCCACCTATTTGTGATCAAGATCATGCTATTCATTTGATTCCAGTAAGTGTTCCTCCAAAAATCAGGCCTTACAAATATCCATATGCACAAAGGAGTGAAATTGAACATATGGTTGCATAAATGCTATAGGTTGGTATAATTATCCAACCAAATTGAAAAAAGGAAGCAAGTAATGAATGGAAGAATGATGAAGCAGGGTGGGAACTCATTCAAAAGTTGCAGAAGATCCTAGTTCAAATAATATTTCCAAAACTTGACAAGGAAGGAAAAATCATATTGGAACTTGAAGCAGTCATAGAACCGAGAAATCAATAGCTACGAAATCGATCAATTTCAAAGTATATCATCAAGTTAAAGAACTTACCCGCTGAATACTCCACATGGATGGATGGTAAACTTATATAGAAGAGTCCAGAACTACTCAAGCATTGAGGAAAACACTTTTTCAAGGAGAGAGGCAAGTTAGGTCCCTATACTACTAGTGTAACCCCTTATTGTTATTAGTGTAACCCCCTTATTAAATTGTTGTGCCTATGTAGTCCCCATATTGTTATTATTGTGCCCCATAGAACTGCACTATTGTTACTTCTGTGCCCTTACATTATTATTGTTATGTCCGCTCTGATTATATTATGACCCCTTAGAATCCTATATATAGAAAGGAGGTCTTTTCATTTGTATCATCCAAGAATTGTTCATTTGTGTAATGTAAAGGAGGTTGGACCCTCAAAGAGGCTGAATTCTAAGGCGTTTATATTTCCTTTCAATCTTTTTGTGAGCTAGTTTCATAACACTATGTCATATGGTAACTTGTTTCCGAGAAGTAGAGAGTAGAGTGAGGAAAGTCAAAGTGTATCAATAAAATATCAAAAAAATCTACTACATGTTGAATATATCATTGAAAAAGAGATCATCGAGATGGGGCAAGTATTTAAGAAAAAAGGCAGAATTCCTATGGGACAATTTCAATATTGCACAAGCAGTACTGGTGTGACTTCATCTACAAGAAAAGGAATGAAGAGAATTACTTGAAGCAGAAAATTAGTTACTGATAGACTATCAGGTGGCGGGGATGATGAAGAGTCTTCCCTTATAGAAACTCTTGAAAGAGCACATATTGTTGAATCACTTATATTGAAGTGCGTGACTAAAATAGAGAGAATTTAAGAATTCATGGACATGGAAGTTGATAGTTTTGTACTACCTGATTGGGTTAGTGCTTATTTGCAAGAAAATCAGAGAACAATGGATGAAATCACTGAAGAGGACATTAATTTTGATAACAATTTTATCACATTACACAATAAAAATTATTATAGGGTCAGTACGAGATTGAAGATTGAAAGCATAGAACTTTCAAATAGAAATCTTATTAACCAGACGTAATTGAATGTTGATATGTCTTCTGTTGCAATGCTTGGGCTGATGAAATTACGTGAAGTTGGTTATGAAGCACTTATGAATTTTGTTGGTGGATAATAAGAAAAAAATGTGAAGATGAAGGCAAATGTAAAAGAGCTATAAGATACCCTAAGCATGGGTCCTTTGTTAAAGACTCCACAAGTGATATGTGGATTGCCATTGGAAGTTTCTATTCTAGAGGATTTAATAGGATTAAGAAACTTGTCAATCTTCCAAGTGCAGTGAAATAATATATCACTAGTAATATATCTGAAAGATTATGGATTATTGAATTTCCATGGCAGGTTTTTTTTTATGTTTTATTCGAAACAGAGAACTAGGTCTTCTATCGAATTGGTCAAGGTCTGTTGGATCATGACAAGTAATTCATATACAATGACCTATTAACTTTTGGTTAGAAGCTTCATTCATTGTCCAAAGAAGAAAAATATAAACAAGGTTTGCTTGATGCTAATTGGATTAGGCAAATCATAGCCTAAGAAAATGATAACATTGGAGGAAATTATATCGTAGTGTGCAAACATATAAAATCATATATCAAATGTGTATGTCAATGAGGTAGTGATTGTTCAAGATTTGAATTGTCTATGTATTAAATATGAGTTTGGATTAATTGCAAAGGAAAATATGATGGCTTATTTGGATAACGTGAAATAATGACAATAATTTTTTTTATGATACAACTGGTTTTACTGGAGAAGAAATTACCAAATGGATAATTACTTTTGTTATGAAAACAACACACAAATAGAGAGATCAACAACTTAAAAGTTATCGTCTTTGGGGGGAAAGAATGTTTACATTACATAAATGAACAATTCTTCGATGATAAAAATTAAAAGAACTCCTTTCAATATATAAGAGTCAAAGGGGTCACAATATAATTAGACCTTACATGACAATAATAATGTAAGAGCACAACAATAACAATAATGATCTTCTATGGGGCACAATAACAACAATATGGGGACTACATGGGAAAAACAATAACAATAAGGGAGCTCCACAAATAATAAAAATAAGGGGCTACACTAGTATTATATGGACCTAACATTCCCCTCTCATTCAAAATTTTTTTTCTCAATTCTTGAGTAGTTCTGGATGCTTCTATATAAAATTCTCATCCTCCCATGTGGAATCTTTAGTGGGTAGGTTCTTCCACTTGATGAGATACTTTGGAAATGATTAATTTTGTAGCTATCAAGCTCTTATTTTTGTGTTTTCTTCGGGTTCCAATATGAGTTTTCCTTCCTCTTCAAGTTTTGGAAATACTGTTTGAATTGGGATATTGTCACATATAACCTTTTTTAACCATGAAATGTGGAAAACTAGGTGCACTCGAGAAGATGCAGTAGCTCCAATTTGCATTCCATAGAACCAATATTTTACAACACCTTATAAGGAAAATAGTACTTTAGTGATAATTAATTATCCTTAGTACCTTGCTTGATGGATATTTGTTTGTATGGTAGTATCCTTAAAAATACCTAGTCTCCTACATTAAAACTTATTTTGTTGTGATGTTGATCGACCTGTTGTTTCATTCGATTTTTTGCGAAAGTGAGGTTATCTTTTAGGAGTTGGATAACCTATTGTTGATGTTCAATGTAATCCTCCACTACCTTAAACTTAGAATTTTCTTTTAAAGATGATGTGGTATATCGTAGATGATATCCATGAAGTGCCATAAATGAGGTCATTTTTGTTGTAGTATGGAAGGAAGTGTTATATCACCATTCAACCAGGGTAACAACTTAAATCATTATATTTGTTTATCAGATAAAAAGAAAAAAATATATCCTTCCAAACATTTGTTCATTATCTCAATTTTCCCATCAGATTGAGGATGATAAGATTTGTTATGAGCTAATTGAGTACCCAGACAAGAAAATAATTCTATAAAAAAATTCTAGTGAAAATGGTATCTTTGTCGCTTACATTAATCTTTGGGTTCCCACGTATATTTTGAATTGCTTCCATAAATGTAGTAGGAACTGTACCGTATTTAAATGGATGAGATAATGCACAAAAGTGATCCTATCTAGTAATTCTATGAACTCCTACCACGATGACAAATTTTCCGTCATACTTGGGAAAATCTATGATAAAATCCATTAAGACCTCCTCCCAACATTGACTTGGAATGACTAAAGGTTGTAACAGACCCAGGGTCTTAATTACAGTCTCAACTTTATTTTGTTGTAAAACCAAACATTCTTCCACAAACTCTTGAATATCAAATTTAAGGTCATCCCACAAAAATTCCTTCTTAATCATGTGGTAACTTTTTTAAAATCCTGAGTACCCTCCTAAGGGAGAGTTGTGCAACTCCAAATGAATATTTTTTTTGAGTTGGAAATTATTACAAAGATATTAGTGATCTTTGCACCATAATGAATCATTTTTCCAGCTAAATGTATCAGATGTACTAGGATCTTGCTAAAATTTTGAATGAGTGTCCACACTTCTTGATGCTTCTTCCATTCATCCCTTGCCTCAGTTATCCAATCTGGTTGGATAATAGAAATGGAACAAATAAATGCTTCCACATCCTCATCCTTTCTTGAGGGTGCATCTACAACATATTTTCCTTCCCTTTTTTGTAGACGATTTTAAATTCATAACCCAACATCTTTGTAACCCATTTTTGGTGCTCTTTTGAAGATAATATTTGTTCCAAAAACTATTTAAGACTATAATGATATGTATTTACCTTTATGGGTCTTCCCATTAGGTAAGGTTTCCATTGCTTTAGTGCATGTAGTATTTCCAACATTTCCTTCTCATAAATAGGTTTATGTAAATACTTTCGTTTTATTAGAATACTTTCAAAAGAAATGGGTCTTCGTCCTTGCATTAAAACAATGGCAATTCCATTTCCTTACGCATCAAATTCCATAATAAATGTTTTTGTGAAGTCTCGCGTAGCTAAGACCAGTGCTTCATAGATTGCCTCTTTAATATGTTCAAAGGCATTAGTTACTTTTGGAGTCCAAGAATATGCATCTTTCTTTCGTACTGTTATTAGAGGTGTTTCTATTCTCCCAAAATTCTTAACAAACTTGTGATAATACCCTGTCAATCAGAGCAATACTCAAAGATGCTTTATATTTGTGGATATTTTCCATTCCTTAATGGCTTTAACTTTGTTAGGGTCTACCTTAGCACCTCATTCGATACAATATGACCCAAATATTCCACCTCTTGTACTCCAAAGAAACATATGGAGGTTTTTTCATATAATTGTTTCTCCTCTAATAGTTTGAGCACCCTGTGGACATGTTGAATATGATCCTTCCAAGACTTATTGTAGATTAGTATATAATAAAAAAATAATAACACAAATTTTCTAGGAAAGGGTTTGAAAATCAAATTCACCAAAACTTGAAACATACAAGGGGCATTGGTAAGGCTAAAAGGCATGACCAAAAATTCATAATGACCCTGGCGAGTTTTAAATGTTTTTTTTATAATGTCTTCAGTATTCATTTCTAATTAGATGATATCTCGAACAAAGATCCAACTTGGTGAAATAAATTGCTCCATGTAATTCATCTAAGGCTTCATGAATAATAGGAATGGGAAATTTATCTTTTAATGTGAGCTTGTTGAGCTCCCTATAATCCACATACATGTGTCATGATCCATCCATTTGTGCACCAATAATATTGCTGGAGAGAAATAACTTTGACCTGGTTGAATTATACTAGCCTCTAGCATTTCTGTAGTGATATGCTCAATTTCACTCTTTTGGGCATAGGGATATTTGTAATGCCTGATTTTTGGAGGAACACTTCCTGGAATCAAATGAATAGCATTATCATGATCACGAATAGGTAGGAGGCCTTTGACATCACACCAATTCAGGATTCCACACTGTAGGACCATCAAGCCTCCACTTCCCTTGACTATCATCCAATTTAGACAACCACTCATGTAGTTCTTCAGGGAAGAAACAGAACAATGTGTCGGTCTCATCTATGTATAAAAATATCTACAACCAATGTTCCTTCGATAATTTAGGGCTCATGTTCTCTTGAGCTGTGAATGCGTGAATGTTTTGATCAATCCACTTATTAATCTCTTTCTTCGTAGGGAACCATTTGTGGCACATCTCTTCGATAGATCCCAGTCCTAGCAAAGGAGCCATTTTTTGGCTTAAGGGGGCCTAACCAAAGCTCAAGGTTGTTCATTTCAACCAAAAAAACCCTAAATGTTGGCCCTTTCGGCAACAACCTGCATAATACAGGCTGTAGTCTCACCTGAAGCAGTATTGGGGGATGTTAGAACCAGGTTTCTGCATCCATAGACGATGTGATAAGTGGTCTATGCTCTTGTGGCTCAGATCTGCCTTTGCATAGATCAATATCCTTCTAGACCTTCACGAAGGTCTGAGATTAGTCTTCATAGACCCTAAAGAGGAAAACTATCCACTTTCGCACACTAATTAATAACCCTAGATCTGCCTTTGCACAAATCTAAACAATTCATCAAAAATTGTAACAGAATCAATCCTTAACTTCATGGAACCATATAATTACTTAAGTCATGCATAAATTAGGTAGCTTCGCACAGCAATTACACATTCTTTCATAGAAACACATTATTAAGTGACAAAACATAACATAACATAATTTAAAACAATACTCAGATGCGAGATATTTATCCAAAATCTCTCTTTATTTAGTTCCAACATTCAATTTACAAACTCCTCCGCCATGCGCACTCAACTGCAAGGGTTCGAACACTCAACTGTGGACTTTTCAGGGCATTTTGTGCACTCAAGTGTAGGAGCCTCCTCCTTTTTCCTAATTATAGGAAGAAAAGATTTCTTTCCTTAAAACTTTCCCAAAACAACAATCTCTTCTCCAAGTTATCCACTACTTCCTCTAGATTCATTATGAATCAACTATATATAGCTTTTTCCAATACAATACCATGGTTAGTGGACCATGGGTGAGTCTCAACAACTGACCTATCACTTACCCAAACAAGGGGCTAAAACCCCTTTGACTCCTATCTAGTTGCGTGCTCTGCATTCACATTTCACGGAGACTTTATATTCTTTACAAAAATAGTTTAAACTAACCCTAAAATAGACCCTAGGGACCATATCCCAACATGCTGAGCATGATGAACCGATAGTAGAACAGATGGACACGGAGATGAAAAAGTCAAAAGAGGATCAAGACATTGACCTCATGCCAAAAGAAACTAACGTCACCCAACAAGCTTCACCAACTCCAACAGCAGAGAAAGTCCCAAGTCAACAAGGGGATATTGTTCTCCTTGAGGATAATCTGGGAACATATGTGTACAACATAACCTTTGATGAGTCACAACACAGAGTTTTATAAGAATGTAGAGCACACATCTGAGATGAGCATGAATCACCTGCACACTTTTAATAATGGGTGATTTTTTTAGATGTATGAATACATCTAGATGCCTTGGCCGATGCTATGAAGGCTTATGCCAAAACCAAAAGCTCAAGTGTGAAGTTCTTGATAGCATAAAATGAGCACATGATTAAGGAATTGCGGGTAGCCAAGCAAAGATAGGAACAATCAATAGGATCCGCTAGAGCATAGTTGAAAAAAGCAATACTTATTGAACTATCAGCCCTTGAGATAGTCATGCTGAGACTATATGACATGTTCACCATTGTGCACAAAGTAGTTTTCCATCTACATGGTCATCAACAGCACTGCACCAAGATAGCATGAACACTCATAGATATACATACCATTATTGATCATCTAGAGACATGGGAAACGAGGTACAATTGAGCCCTCCTTCACTTGCACAAAATGATGAAGTCAGAGTTAGATTTCAGACAAAGCACACATCCAAACTCGAATATGGAGCTATGAGGAACTCCCACTGCTCATCACCAATTTTGAGGTTTTGTACACATGGTTGTTCAGGATTTTGGATGTCGTGGTGAGAAAGTATGGTACCCCATCAATTGGAACACTCATCAAAGCCAAAGAGAAGAACCAATTCTAACTGGAGCTTGACGCATACTTTGATTAGTTGATGCACATAGCCACTAGCACAGATTTGCAGATCAGCGTAGAGAACATGTAGAGATATGTCGTCGGTGTGGCTGTGCTGAGGACTAAGCTATGCATGTTGTAAGATGAATTGGACATAGGTTCCATATCAGTATAACCAGAAGCGATGGAGGAAAGAGTTTTTTCTATAATGATGTCATCAAACAATATGCAAACATCATTTCACACTACCAAGCTTAACATCAGTTAGACACCAAAGATCATAGAGAGGATGTTAACGAGTGGGTCTTTCCACAGCCGTCCAAGTCTCAGTGTTGTCTTATTTAGCTGACTCAAGACTATATTTGTCCCACATGGGTATATGTGGAAAATGTATTACTATTGTAAACTTGATGTAAAGTGAAATTCCAAATGTTGTTAGTGGAATGCAAATAGTCATATGTAATGTAAAGGGTTATATGTAATGAAGATGAAGAGTCATGAGGGTAGTCCAAGAGTCACAAAGGGGAATGTCAAGGGTCACCCAACCCTTTGCTATAAATAGAACCTCATAACTCATAGAACGAGATTTTGAGAGCCACGCTTTTAGCTGGCATTGCTTAGAGGAGGCTTGGAGAGTATTGTGATGAGCCTTGGCTTCTCCAAAGTGTAGAGTGAGTACATCTCTTTCAAGGAGTAGGTGGTGTTGACATAATGTTCCACTATTAGGGATAGTGGTTGTCTTGGTTGTATGTATGGATGGAACTTTCACTCTTAGATATATATAACAGAACCAAAATGTCTTCATGCATATGTTGTTACTGTAGTTCGATTATTCTAGTTACTTTTTCAATGTATGTTGTTTAACTTATGCCTTTGTATATGAATTATTCCGTATATGATTGTATGAATCTTGTTGGAGTCTTGTTGTTGGTTTAACCCATCACTTTGGATTGTCAAGTATTATACTTGTGGCCTAAGCCGACAATACCCATATTACGGAAATAAAATTACATGTCACTAGTACCAAACCTTAATCACCTGATCCATGGTGAAAACCTTCACAAGTAAACGTTTAAGGCCCATTCATTTAATCTCATGCAGAAACGTTTATTTTACTATTCAATAGTCTGACCCCTCATTAACCTTTCCAACGGAACTTTATTCACCCTCATAAACTTTGGTTAATTCTATACCCGACACATAATAACCAAACCCCTTTCTTTAACTTTGGCTATATTCAACTTAACCCATAAAACATTTACCCACTTTATTTCTATTATAATTATTATATAATATAAATACACAATAAACACACGTAAACCTTACCATTTCACTTTTCCACCAATCCACAGCCTTTGCGCATTTACCAATGTTACCTTTATCACATTCATCCTCCACCATTGATTTCACTCCATCATATCAATGGTTGTCGCGTCGTATCACCACCTAAACCCATTCATCCACTAGAACTCAAATCACTTAACTCACGTTGATAAACTTCTTAGGTTTTCTCTTTTCCAAAGCCTTATCGGCTTCAACCTCTACCATCTATCTTACCATTCAATCTGATGGTTGTTGACTTCCCTGATCAACAAAACTAATCGGTGATCCTCCACCGTCGATCAAAACCCATTTGATCCAATGGTTGACAACAATATTGAGTGAGCTACTTGCATGAGGATTACCAGCCTAATAAAATGGTTTCCTCTCTCCTCCAACGTGTTACATGTCAGATGCTAAATGGAATCGGGTGACTACCCCGAATTACCACTTACCACTTTTTCTCCAGCCGATAACCTGCTTTCTCTTATAAACCCGCCTTTCTTCCTTGACTAACGCCAAAGCTTATTGGTGGATGATGACCGTAGACCTTCATCCATCAAACAGTTGCGACGGTTGCGATGACTCCTCCAGATTCCTCTTTTTCTAACACTTAAGTTAGTCTCTGCCATTCATTTCTTTTACTCCATTCTACGTGACTTAATCCTGGATGCTTATCGCAAACAATCTCGTTAATTCATCTAGCTGATCCAATAGCTACTATGCAGGTTTACGTCCTTCCTTCATGTCTTTACTTTCTCACCTTTACATGGTTTCTCAAATTTCTCTGTGGTTTCAGGCTTACTTCAAGGTTTCTGGTTTCTGGTTGTTTTGCATCACAACTTTCTCCTGAGCTTAACACCAGTCATGCCTTTATGCTTCCTTCATCTTCACTGTAACATTAAAGGCTTCCTCCAATACTGTCGATGTGTGTAAAGTCGTAACACTTCTCTGTTACCCTTCTCTGTATTACACCTTTGATTCTATACTTGCAACCTATGTTACACGAAATAACTCAAGATCATACACAATCTATATCTCAATTACTCAATACACACACATGAACTCAAAATCAAGTTGTTTGTATTAATACACAAGTATTTACGTAAGAGTCTCTCTCTCTGGCCTGATATTTTAATCAGTGGCCTCTTTTTTCCTACCTTCCCATAAGCTTATAATCAAACCTCTAACTCACACCTCTAACTACTAACTTATCAAACTTGACTATGCCTTTTAAGCTTACATTTATACAAAAGGATTCTACAACCAATTCCTGGTTTAGATCCATAACCTTCTCAACAAAATCCTAAAATCTCTTCCTTATCTCTAAGGACCCTCTTTAATCCACAAAATCATGAACTAACTCTGAATCTAAGTTTTACAATTAATTCTCAAATCTCCAAAATTCGAGAACATTTGCAAATATGCCTCACTATGTTGAATTAAATCCCTATTCTAGCTTCTCTCATTAAAATCACTCAAAACCTTAATAATTACATTAATTCAACACTTAGGAAACCAACTTCCTTAAACACAAGACCCCCCTATGTCTACTAAAATACAATGATTTTTCTTGAGCTAACTGCTCCTGCATCAGACTCCCAAGGTAGAAAACATTCATGATCTCCTGATCATGTCTCTTCATATGTTGATAGAAAACCTCCAGGGTCCAAAACTTTAGTTTGTAGTTTTTTGAATGCTCTGCACCTTTGTTGATGTTGTCTGTCTACTCTCTTCTGTTTCATCTTCCTCTCCTTGCCAATCAAGTTCAAGTTCTGATTGATCATCATTCCTGCTGTCATTTCCCTCATCCTGGACTGTTTCATGCCATAATTATTCAATCTTCGTTTCCAGCACATCCTTGGGCTAGTCGACACTCTGCCACTTACTTCTACCTCTTTCTCTTTGTTTCAAGTTTTTGCTGTTGTTCACTAACTCTTCAAGCTTTTGTTCTTCTCCTTGAAGTTGTCAAATTCTTACTCTTACTTTATCTATCTCCCTTTCATCCTTACCCTATTTCATTATTATCTCTTTCTGCAGTAAATCCTAACTTTCTAACATTCCCTCTAGCAATTTAACATCTTTGTTCCATGGATTAAATTATTCCATAGAATCCTCTTCTATCATCTTTACTTGGCCGCTCATCTGTGCCAAATTTCCTCCATCATCTGCAACTAAACCTACACTCACAAAACGATTATTAAAATAAAAATCATAAGGCCTCAGTGCCTCTTCTTCCTTTGGCAACACATTAGTATGCTGCTCTAATTTCTCCTCTTCTATCAGTACATCAGTATGCTGATTCAACCTCTTTAAAGAATTCTCTAAAGTACTCTCAAGACTATCAGTTAGTCTCCATTCCACATCATTTGATCTAATGATGTCTTTTTTCTCTTCTCCACTGTAGTGAACTCCTTCCTCTGCAATTACACTGTCATACTTTGAATTTCCCAGCAGATACTCTAGAAACTCAAGTTCTATGTGACACTTCATAAGTACTTCATCATTACTTATGATTCCTGCATTTATACAAAAATTATCAGTTTGCAAAATTACAAGGTTCAACAGTCTCAACTGTTGCTTCACATATTAGTTCTTCAGACTAAATTTCATCTCCTTTCATAAGAACTTTTTCCTGTGTTGTCACAGTTTCAAACATCAATGTATTACTAAATTCTTTATGCTGTAATAATTCACTGCTTTTCTCATTCAAGAGACATTCTCCATCATTCTTTACTTCAAAGTTTTTATCTTCTGAAAGATACTCTACCATAATTTTGACGTCTTCAAAAGATTTCTCATCCTCTGCAAAAATTGTAATCACATCAAAATTATTAGATTCAACAATATAAGGTTTTGCATTCTCCTATTGGTCTGCATTTGTCAAAAAATTCAAAAAATCATCAATAATTACTTCTTCTTCACCCAGAACTTCACCTTGCTCTCATTCACAAATAGAAACTTCCATTTCCAACTCAACTTCTCTGATTTTTTACATCATCCACTTTACTTGCTTCTGTTGTAGCCTTCTCTGTAACTTAGACCACTTCACTCGCTTCTTCTTTAATACCAAACCTAGTCTTTGGTTTTCCTCACGTATCATCCTTCATACATTGAGTTGTTCTTTCATCTCAACAATCTCTTTGTCAATTTCCTCTTGAATCATTCTCTTTCCATTTGCCTTGGCATCCTCCTTCTTCACTTTTCTTCTTCTATGGTTTCCCTCAGAACCTCTACTATGACTATCAGTAATCATCTTCTCCTTCTCTATATTCATGATCTCCTTACTCACTTACTCTGAGCTGCACTAAAGCCTCTACAATAGCAAGTCCTCCCTACTGCCACTTACCTCACCAAGATTTCCTCTGTACTTGATCTTTTGGCAAACACTTGGTTCTCTATCTCTGGAACCTCTTTTGAGCACTTCTCTCTGCTTCTTCTAGGCTTCAACTTATCTGCATCTTTTAAGAACACAACTGTCCTCTTGTATTTGAATCACAATGAAATACTTGGTTTTGACCACCTCTTCTTTCACGTAGAAAGTCTTATTAGCTTCCTTCATTACTTAGAAATTCTACCCACATCCTAAGTCGAATTGCCTTTGTGAGCTGCAACAATACCTCTGCAGTAACAAGTCTCCTTCTTGCTACATATGCCTCACTAAGCTTCTCTCCTCTGAGCTTAGTTTGTTAGCATCTCACTGGTTCTTTCCTCTATAACCAATTGAGCACTCCTTGCTCTAGGTTGCTGCAATCTTCTCACCTTCTTATTCCACTACATGTGTGTCAATATAAAGACCACAAACTCTCCAATATTTAAATAAAAATTAAAATAAAAACATATCATCTCACCTTTACTATCTCTGCATGATCTTGTTCTACCATTCTCCTACACTTTGAATGGATTGTCCTCTATTTCTTTCATCTACAAGTTCTCCTACACATTATCTCTCTGTGCCTACTATTTGTAAGATTAGAATCTGATCTCCTCTTGACTACATACACATCTTAAAACATAACTCTATTATGATTTTCTAAAAGACCTTTTACCTAGGATTTCCTTATTTTGTTCTGATATCAATTGTTTCAACCACAATTCTACTCTAATACCAAATGATGCTAGGCTAAGCCGATAATACCCACATTATGAAAATAAAAATGCATGTCATGGTCCCAAACCTTAATCACTGATCCATGGTGAAAACCTTCACAAATAAAGGTTTAAGGACCCTTCATTTAATCTCATGCGGAAACGTTTATTTGATTATTCAATAATCTGGCCCCTCATTAACCTTTTTAGTAGAACTTTATTCACCCTCATAAGATTTGGTTAATTTTATACCCCACACATATTAACCAAAACCCACTCTTTAACTTTGGTTATATTCAACTTAACCCATAAAACCTTTCTCCACTTTATTTCTATTATAATTCTTATATAATATAAATACACAATAAACACACGTAAACCTTACCTTTTCACTTTTCTGCCAATCCACGTTCTTTTCACATTTACCAATGTTATCTTTATCGCATTCATCCTCCACCATTGATTTCACTCCATCAAATCAACGGATGTCTCGTCGTATCACCAATTAAACCCATTCATGCACCGGGTCTCAAACCACTTAACTCGCGTTGATAAACTTCTCGGGTCTGCTCTTTTCCCAAACCTTATCAGCTTCAACCTCCACCATCGATCTTACCATTCAATTCGATGGTTGTTGACTTCCTCGATCAACAAAACTAATTGGTGATCCTCCATCGTCAATCAAAATCCATTTGATCCAATGGTTAACAACGATTTCGGGTGAGCTAATTTCATGAGGATTACCCACCCGATAAAGTGGTTTCCTCTCTCATCTAACGTGATACATGTCAACTGCTAAATGGAATCGGGTGACCACCCTGAATTACCACTTACCACTTTTTCTCCACCCAATAACCCACTTTAACTTATAAACCAACCTTTCTTCCTTGACTAATGCCCGAGCTAATTAGCGCATGATGACCATAGATATTTGTCCATTAGATGACTGTGACTGCTCCTCCAGATTCCTCTTCTGCTAACACTTAAGTTAATCTCTATTGTTCATTTCTTTTACTCCATTCTACATGACTTAATCTTGGTCACTTATCGCAAACAATCTTGTCCATCGATCTAGTTGATCCAACGGCTCCTATGCATGTTTACTTCCTTCCTTCGTGTCTTTACTTCTCACCTTTACATTGTTTCTCAAAGTTCTCGATGGTTTCGGGCTTACTTCAAGGTTTCTAGTTTTCTGTTGTTCCGCATCACAAATTTCTCCTGAGCTTAACTCCGCTCATGCCTTTATGCCTCCTTCACCTTCAATGTAACATTAAAGGCTTCCTCCTGTACTCTTGATGTGTGTAAGGCCGTAACACCTCTTTGTTACTCTTCTCTATATTACACCTCTGATTCTGCACCTGCAACCTATGTTACGCAGAATAACTCAAGATCATACACAATCTATATCTCAATTACTCAATACATACACATGAACTCAAAATCAAGTTGTTTTCATTAATACACAAGTATTTACATAAGAGTCTCTCTCTCTGGCATGATATTCTAATCAGTGGCCTCTGTTTTCCTACCTCCCTGTAGGCTTACAATCAAACCTCTAACTCACACCTCTGACTACTAACTTGACTAACTATCTAACTTGACTATGCCTTTTAGGCTTTCATTTATACAAAAGGATTCAACAACCAATTCCTAGTTTAGATCCATAACCTTCTCAACAAAATCCTAAAATCTCTTCCTTATCTCTAAGGACCCTCTTTAATCCACAAAATCATGAACTAACTCCTAATCTACGTTTTACAATTAATTCTTAAATCTCTCAATCTCTCAATTATCCTGATTCTTTCCTCTTCTCGAACATTGGAGAACATTTACAAATATGCCTCACTATACTTAATTAAATCCATTTTCTAGCTTATCTCATTAAAATAACTCAAAACCTTAATAATTACATTAATTCAAAACTTAGGAAACCAACTTCCTTAAAACACAAGAGCCCCCTATGTCTACTAAAATAAAATGATTTTTCTTGAGCTAAATGATCCTGCATCACTTTCCAGCTTGTGATGTCATTCAACTCATGTGTTCCTTTCAGGTTGTGTACTATTATAAGCTTCTAAGTAGAACACTTCCTTTTCCCCTTTTGTATATTAGAACCTCCCCATGCATCTCTCTTGACTCACTGCAAGGTAACACACTTGCTTCTGACAAAGATATGACACTTACCTCTGCGCACTATTGCAGTTAAGGCATAACCACACACTATCGCAATTAAGGCATAAATTTACTATAAATTGTTGGGACTCCTACTCCAAACAAGTTGAGGTCTAGTTGGAACTTCTTATCAAGCAAATCCCCTGACATGTTGGTGGGTCCAACACCATCAAAACTCAGGTTGGATATGGTTGATTCATTCATGCTGAGCATAACTGGCACTTCTATTCCAGAAGTGATTGTATCGGCTTGCACTCTAGTGGTAGGATTCGTTAACCTTTTCTTTTTTCTCTTGCTCTATTTTTCACAATTTCCTTCTTTCTCGTAATACTTTAATATGATCATTTTATTAATTTACAAAAAATTCCATGTTCTCTTGATGGGTTCATGGTTCTTACCCTTTACCTACAGGTGAGTGGGGCTATAACTTATGAGAGTTCATTAGGTAGTGATTTTGGGTAGGTTGTTTCAAATATTTCCCTGCAATTCTGGTTTTCTATTCCCAAATTTTATTTCTTTAGAGGTTATTCTCTCACTGGCTCTTTGTTGTGTCACACAGGTATTCCCATTTATCCTTCATAGATTCAACATAACTACTACTAATTTTAATAATACATTGATAGTGAGCACCTTTCCAAGTCAGTAGTTTCTTTGTGTTTCTTTCAAGGAGGTTATGTCTGCACTTGCATACCTATTGGGGTAAAATGTGAGGGTTTGACTCCCTATATAGAGGATGTTTTACCCTCTGTAATTTTTCTTTACTTTGTTTTTTCTTTTAACTTTCAACGCTCCATCAGTTTCTTCTTATGATTGTATAACTTTTTAGAGGTGATGTATTCTAGATTATATGGTTTTCTAAGATGACCACCTAGCTTGTACAAACTTTATTATGAAATGTTGATTATTCTATTATGTTAATTTGGGAAGGGCTTTATCCTTCCAAATTTCATTTGTAAACTAAGATTACAAAATGACATATCATAAATTCTTTTCAGATAAGATATAGTTACTCAAAGTATTACTATTTCCTTAGTGGGTATAGTGTGAAACCAACTTACTACTTCATTTTATTTTAATTGGTAAATAATGGCCATGGCTCCATTACCGATTGTGTATACTAGTTCTTGTTCTTGTACCTTATTTATATTGATAGAAATTCATCACTTAATTACTTACAACAATATTCTTGATATTTTTAATCATATACCTGCATGATATTTAATTTCTCTCTTTGCTTGGTTCCAATGATTTCAGTTATGTTATTTTTTTCATTAATGGAAATCGGTGAACTATAAAATATATTGATGGAAATATATTCACTATTGAGAAGGGGGGTGAATTAGTAGTGCGGGCACTTATAAACCATTTCTCCAATTATTTAATCTTTAGCATGCATAAACTAAAACATGTAATCAGAGATTAGTGCAACACAAATAAACATGCAAACACAAAATCAATCAACACAGTGACAAAAGTGTTTTTGGTGGAAAACCCATCCTCGGAAAAAAACCACCATGCTACTATTTTTCTTCTCAATTATTTTATTAATCATCAAGAAAACTACACATGGATAAGCTCACTCCAATGACCCTTGAATACTTGCTTCTTTTAGGATCCTTACATATAGGACCCTAATTCTCTTTCAGATATATGGACTACCATCCGCTTAAGGCCACCACAATCAGTATATCCTCATGCTACTCTGATGGGACTATCCTACTCCTATTCGATGGAGAAAACTCTTCCCTCTACTAAATCCACCAAGCCACTATCTACTCAAAGTATCCATGTCTTCAGGACCTCCATGCAAACCTTCTTTCATCTATTTTCAAACTGGACTCTGAAAATTTTCTCAACATGAGGAAAACAACAACATAGCATCATATCTCGATCAAATGATATCTACAGCAAAGGTTTCCATCAAAACTCCAACCAAAAGTCCACACCAGCTGGAACACAATCTCCTCATCTCATTACATCAATCCATAACTCTTCATCACAAACACTACATAAACATAATGGTTGAAATATAATTCATCTCACTGCTACTACAACTCCAAAATGATTCAATAAATCTGCGTAATATGGCTCACATAGTTTGCAAGCTTTTCTCCAAGCTCTTGCTCACTCAACACACACTCTAGACAATGAGTCAACTAAATAAATTCAATGTCTTCCTCTATTTATAAAATTCTTGAGATGATTAACTCAGTAAATGCTACAGGTTATGGAAGACTCAACAACTCCTTTCACATGCTTCAGATTTCGTTTAGGAAGGCATCTTAACCAAATAAATCACTAATTCCACTATCCCTTTGATATCTTCAAACTTGGTACACTTCTAGAGACACCATGACCTTTTTTGACCACATAATCGTAATTTATGATCAATATATAACACAAAAACTAACTAAAACATTTGAGGAGCGTGGAAAATACAGAGTAAACTCATCTACAGGCTCAATCTTTCCCATGACATCCAATGCAAGTTTCCAGGTCTTTAGTCTCTCTCATGACACACTGTGCCAACGTCCAGAGACCCTACAGTCCCTCCCACAAGCCTCTATGCATTTGTTCAAGGAAGAGAACCTTTGTCTTCTCCCAAAATGAACTGAATTTCAAAAAACTGCTCAATGGGGTATAATTGGGTCCGTTCTACACAAAACTTATGTCTCGTAATTTTGAAATTCATCTTCATTCGCATAAAATCCAATCCAAAATTATGACTTCTATCCAAACACCATACTCAACAATGGGGCCTAAAACTGAAGTAAAACATTTGTTCTTCAGTCTAGAACCTCTACCACCTAATACATAATCTTCCTCTTTTCCTTTACACTCCTCCAAGCCTATAAAGTAGGTTTGCAACTAATGAATAAGCAAGGAACAAGTCTAATACATGATAGGCCTATTTTTGCAACTTTAGGACCAACACCAACACCTCCAACTTGTCAAGCAGTAACCTCAATCTCTCTCACATCTGTAGTCACATCTCTATCCTTTGTAGGAGAATCATCAAGTCTTGCAGCATTAGCAACATGCCATACAACTGCCTCCAACACTAGTGAAGGCACCTCCAACACAAGTAGCCTCAAACCATCACATGAAGCAACAAACTAATGTCTCCAAGACAGGTAGAGACATATGCAGCACCAAGAGATCAACACTCCAACTACCTGTAGCAGCAACATCTCACACCATGAACAGCTCACCATCCTCCTGCAGTAGCAACATCTCCAACCAACACATCATGTCTAGAAACCATCTCCTTAGTATCCATAACATCACCTCTACTAGGTCTAGTTATAAGATGTTGACATCAATGCCAACTAACAAGACAATCACCAAGCATGCATCCATCAGTCATGCATATGACCAACATCACCAAGAGCTTGTTGAATTTAATTCCAACACCACAATGCTAATATCAATAAGTGTGTGTACTTTGTCTCCTATTTTTTTCAGTTGTCGAACTAGTATATGGTTGATATGATTGTTCGATGCATATATATTTTCCCTACCTGTCATCATGGTTCATTAATTCATGTTGTTAACTAAGGTTAAAATAAATGAAATATTCTCACTTTCCATCCCTCTTTACCAAGAATATAGACTGCCAATTTCTCTGTTGGAAATATTATGTCGCCTGGTTAGGATTAAAACTATAGTTGTTCCAATATTGACTCTATTCTAAACCTAAAGATCCTTATTAAGAGTAGAATTCTAGCTACCTTACACACTCAATTTATTGTACTCGCTATTTACTGTTATGGCATAAGTCAAACAATATTCTTATTGTTTCTTATTCTAACCTATAGTAACAATTTACTTATTTGTGAACGAATTTACTTAATTTTTCCATTTGGATCATGCTTTTAAAGTATAGAAACATTTCCCCTTCTAATAATTTCTATAGTAAATCCTGACCTGGCTCCATTGCCAAATCCTTGTATACATGTTCATAGGATATTAAGATCAGATAAAATGTCACATCTACTCTTTCAGTTAATAATAATTTGGAATACAAGTAAAACTACCATCCTCCAAAGAAAAATAATCCCAAGGTCGGCCAATAGATTTCTACGGTAAATTGTTTTGCACTAGCAAAATACTTGCATGTCTATAGGACAAGAAAATCAATCTTCCAACAGACTTTATTTTCCACCTCCCCTAGATGATATGCAGTATAACCCATTTCCTATGTTTACTTAGCTAGATCTACAATAATAAAATTCACTAGCAATTAAATTTGTAATTTCAACTCATCCTTAGTAAAATCACCTAGTCATAATTGTTTTATTATCACAATCTTCATAGGCATGAAGTGCAGATGACAAAGTTTGTATATATATAACATTGCAGAAATAATTTTATAGTTAACGGGATTTATCCATACATATTTTGTGTGTATCAAAACTATAATTCCATTATGCAGAAGTAAATTTATAACCAACTGAATTTATTTTCACAGATTGTATACATTGCATAAATTTATAGTTAACAAGATTTATCCATACATATTTTGTGTGTATCAAAACCATAATTCCATTATACATAAGTAAATTTATAACCTACTAAAATTATTTTCACCGATTGTATACATATCATAACTAAAACACCGTTAAGCTTCTCTACATTCAAAACCATGGTCATACCTGTATCTTACTATAGTATCATCTTCTGAGGACTATTCTGTATCGACTTCTTTCCAAAAAAAAGTTTAACAATTACATACTATTCCATGCATTATAAAAGTAAGCCAAAGAAATTAATAGTCTCACCAAAATCGCTATGAGAGAACACACTTGAGAGTCTGACACCTTCGCCACCAAACCTTGAACTAATTCCCCCCCAGTTCAACCCCAAGTTGATAATTTCTTGCGAAGGAATAAACAACACCCTATTGACCCCTTCAATAAGTGTTTAATATTTTTCTCTCATGATAAATTTTCCGTTAATGGCGTCCCGCGTTTGTGGAACTTTTTTTTTCCACTTGCCTAGGATTTTTCCATAAAATATCATCTTTCTCTCCTATGGCACTTTTATGCTTACCCAAGCTTAGCATATTTCTCCAACTAAGGAACTTAATGGCTTCTTCTCTCCTATCCATTCAGCTTATCTAGAATTTCATCTAGAATTCTTATCATGAAAGGGTTATCCAATCTCATTTACCAATGAGATTTTATTTTTGGTCATTATCTCATTTCTAGGTGTCTCATTCCCAAGCACATGCATCTTATTTACTTATTAACAATTATTCATTTACATAATTAATCCACTATTCTTCGTGGATTTTTTTCCATTCTTTCTAATGTAACTTAGTCTAACCAAACAATATTACAAGAATGGAGGGATATTACACTGTGTGTTAGAGTGTAATTGCGTAGAGATTTTATTTTATGGAGCTATTAATCTTTGCAGAGGAGTGGGTGGGGGAAAAATTTACCAATAATATCATAAACGTCAACCACTTACTAAAATATTAGCAATATTTTATGTCAATACTCATGTAGCACAATATCAGAAGCATTTGTAAATGAAAGAAGATAATTGTATATGCCACAAAAAAAGACTAAATTAGTACTATTGGCTCACTATGTTATGTGTATGCAGAGAACAAATTCATGTGTGGAATTTGTGTGGAAGGAGGAAAGTGCAGAGCGATCTTTTAATTGAAAGTGTACTCAACAGCTAACCAAAAGGCCTTATTAAGTACAGAAGTAGCTATCTTTTGAAAATTCATGGTTTAGAAGTGATTTAAGAACATGAAATAGTGAACTAGTTCATTGAGCATGCAAACACCTACCCTTGAGACACTCTAACCATTGTTCTCGGTATGCAAATATGGTATTTTTAGTAATTGTGCCTCATCGAACTGTGGAGGTGTGTGAGTGAAAATGTTTATGTTCCTTGCTCCGCACACCATCCTTCCACACACCATCCTTTCGCACATACTTGAAAGTATTATGTTGTCATTTTGAAGTAAGACATCCCAATTCTAACCTAATTGTAACAATGATTATTTAATAATGTTAAATCTAATGAATGTTATATATAACATGCTTTTTTATTAAAATAATAAATATACATATGTTTTTTTAAATTTTCATTTAGGAACGTATTTCGAAAGCAATGCTTCCTCTACAGGACATCTAGGACCCACATCAAGTAATAACAACTTTGAATCTCAATGATTGACTAAAACTCATTATTGAGTGCAAACGCAGTTGTGTGAAAGAAGCATGTGTAGAAGAAATTATTCGGTGGTGGTTGTGCAAAGGATGATGTGTAGAGAGCGCATGTGGGTAGAACAAATACTTGTACGGAGATATTTCACTATATAGAAAGCTTTATGTAGAAAGAACCAATTAATTAATAATAGAAGCAAGAACTTTGTTGCATCGCAACTATTAACCTTATTGAATTTACAAAATAAACATAAACAACTATACTTAAGAAAAGTAAGGTTCAAAAAATTGTCAACCTTTTGCAATATATGAAAAAGGTAAAATTGGTCCCTGCGGACACCCTAAAATCCCAAATCAGTTATTTTTTTTGGTGGAATTGATCCGTGCGGAAACCATAAAGCCCCACTTCAATTAATTTTTTAATTTCCAATTTTGTGCTCTATTTCTCTTCATATATGAGTTAATATACCTCGCAACTTTTAATATGAACTGATTAATTTAATTTGGTTTAACCTTTTATTGTGAAGTGATTAATTTAGTATGGTAAGGGGTTAGCTTTACATATTTATAAAGCACTTTATATGAAAATAGTTATATATGCAAAGGATTATGTGTGATATAGCTGGTATAGATATTGCGATTAAATTATTATTTTTCTATT
>APFE030023624.1:0-15093 GCA_000404065.3 Pinus taeda | reverse complement strand
TAATTAGCTATAAACACGTGTTTATTCGTAAGAACTAAAAACATACAAAATAAATATACGACTCTCTATTTAGATTTTTTTAATTATTTAAATCTGATCTTTTCGGAATGTTTTAATTTATTTGTACAAATTGAGTCAGGTTGTGTCTCAAATGGTTTCAAAAATATAGCTATAGTTTAATGAGATTTTTTTTAAAAGTTATCAAAATTTTGGTCATATTTTGAAAAATTAAGAATTTTTGTAAATGTAAATTACAATCGTTTGAAAAAATAAGAATTTTTGTAAATGTAAATTACAATCGTTAAATTTCAAAATTTTAAGTGTCTGATATATTTTTGATATTTTTGATGGTGCTGAATCTATTTCTACCCTAAAAATATAATTCAAAAGCTAACTCTTTTATTTAATGTCATTTTTTTTTTTAATGAGAATCCAGCCGGTAATGAAAGGTGTCTTTTCCTAAAGATATAGGTCCAAAAAATTTCATAAAGGTTGTTTGCTTAACATTACACGTGTATATTTTTTCGCCGAATCCTATGCTCTCAATTGCGACTTAAGAATAAAAAGGCAAATCGCACTCCCGAAAATCTATCCGCAACATACGCTATTATGAATCTTGGTCGCCGGGTCCCGGGACGTGAATCCTGACAAATAGTATGGCCTGCGGGAGTTACGTGGTTTATTGAGATTCATTGATGCGTCTCTTTGACAACTTTGGCTTAGCTGTAACCGGATTTATTGGTGTCAGTTGTGATGCCTAAATCCAGGTTTACAATACGGGATCAACGCGTCCTCCAGCGAGTTAATTGTTGTTTTGTAGACTTTATGAACCTCACAGTACTGACATTTAATCTTTCTGATAAAATTCTGGACAAAATTGAAAGCTTCGTAAGCCAAATTTCTGGTAAAAACGACACACTACCGCAATTACGGGAACGGCCGGCACGAATGCCACGCTATACTCGAATATCATGGAAAAGTAAGCATTGAGACATTGAAAAGGCACGATAATATTACGCTATATGAAAATTGAACGGCTATCTCTACATGGAAGGTTATATCATTCCATTGTGACTACAGTTATTTGGTGTTCATTTTTCACTATGTTGTTGTCAAGTTGACAATGCCTCGCTAGTGTGGTTGTGTGTCAAAAATGATTGGCGAAAGAGGACAGTCTACAAGGATGTGTACGATGGTTTCTCCTTTGGGTCAGGAAGTGGCTCATGATTCAACAAGGCCGCCTAATTCTCAAGTGCATGAGCTTGCCCTGATTGACAATGGGGACTAGATCATTTAAATCAAATTACATGTGGTTTGACTCGCCAACAATAGACATGATGATAATAATGCAATTATTTCTTTTTTAAAAGATCTTCAACTAATTTAGTGGTACATGGAGGGCAAACTTGCAAGCGTACAAAGGGGACAATCATGTTAACATGAAAAGTTGGACCACATGGAGGGCCAAATGGCCCATATGGAGAACAATGTTCACTGTGATATCAAGGATCTACCATCATCAGGTTCATGATGAGATACTCCTGCTCTAGTACATTCATCGGATTAGTAATCGATTTTGGATGTAGTCTAATTTTTATGGTGTTTTGGTTTTTAGTCCCTTTCCATTTATGGATGGTTAAATATTTTTGGCAATGTATGCTTTTGTTTGGAAATTACCCACCAGCAAAAAAAATCTGCCAAGGTTGAGGACAACATGATTTTGGATATCTATGGACAATGACATAACCATTTTGCATAAATAGAAAAGTTTGATTTAACCAAAACAAAAATACTATATGTATTTTAAATAATAATAAAAAAAACCATGGTAAATTTAATTCCCCCAAAGTTGATTCCATCATCAAACCCTCACCGCAAGGTTTGAACTTGTGGCCTAGCATAGACTAAATCCCATGAAACTAACTAGTCTACATCCCACACATTGACAAAAAGTTCATTATTACTAATGTCTAGAAAAGCATATCTACTCTACCTACTTATAAATTTAAATAAATAACATTTTAAAAAAAAATACATTCTCTTAACCATTAAAATCACTTTCCTTATTATTTTTCAATATTAATATTAACAATCATTAAATAAAATAATTTTAATTTAATATAAAAAAAAAAAATAATCACTATTTATAATTTTAAATATAAACTCCTACTAAGTTATATGAATATACTATATTGTAAATAAAAAAAATGAAAACACTAAACCATACTCCTCTCTTTTTTAAAAGAGATTTGAATTATTTTTACATACGATATTGTAAATATATAAAAATTGATAAATACTAAGCCATCGTTGTCTTCTATTCTTTTCAAAAGAGAGTTAAATTATTTTAAATGAGAATGAAACACTTTGAAATCAATATAATAATTTTTTTTTTGGAAATTCATATAAGAAAAGTTTTTTTTAATGCATCTATATTATAAGAAGTGAGTATTACAACATAGATTTAAATATTGAGATAGTGAGTATTACAGCATAGATTTAAATATTGAGCATCTCAAAATGATTGATGTTTTATTATAGGATTAAAAAAATAATAGAGGTGAAAGAAGGTGATTTTATTAAAACATTTAAAAAATTATAAAAAAAAAAATTAAATTGATTTATGGGGTTATAGAAATATAAGTTTGGTTGATTTATAGGGTTTTGGAAATACACAATTAGGCTAATATTTTTGCAATTTAGAGGTTTTTAAATTTAATATAAAAACAAAGTTAAATTAATTTTCTTATTAATACAATCAAATATGAAATTATTACTTATTTTTAAACTCAATTTAAATATAAAGTTTAAAAAAGTTTTTAATCAATACTATTAAGCATGAGGTTCTTACTAATGATATTGACTGCTCACTCGATTTCTCAAATTATGTAATGAATTTGTGATAGAGTGGATGTTAGAGCATAATCTCTATTGTATATCTAAGAATAGAATGAATTACATTACATTGTTTATATAGTACTTCAAAATCTCATCCAAATATAAAAAATACTTCTCTAAGCATTAACGATGTAAATGATATATTTCATTACCCTTGCGCCTACTATGAGGATGATAGAAGAATTAAGAAGGATTGTCAAATATTCGATGTTGAAAGCGCCATGTTGATGATAATATTTGTAGAGATAGGGATGAGTGCCATTGATAAAGACACATAAAATTGGTGAGAGCGGAATGATTAGAGGATTTAGTAAGAAATTAATGACACTGAAAATTAAATGGATAAAAAAAAAGAAAATTGATGTTATGATTCCAATTTTAAGTTTCATTGTGTTCAAAAGGTCTATTTTATGTAGCTTCACATATAAACTTAATAAATAATATACAAATTATCATTCATATTAATAGAGTCTTTTTTTATCCAAAACAAAATCGTTAACCTAACATTGTGCCAAACAAAGAAAATTTGTTTATTTTCTTTATAATGAGATTTAAAAAACTTATAAAAAATCAATGTTCAAATATTTAGATTCAAATATTAACTATGTGTTTCCTCTCTATGAATCTATTATAATAATAAGGATGTTCCGAACAATATACTAAGTGCTGGAAAGTGGTTGAGCAATCATGTTTTCAAATAATAATAAACTATTAGATACACATGATATAACATTGTTGGGATACCATTAGATAGATGGGTTAACCATACCTAAAGAAAGAGAGATGAGCTAATTTTATTAGGATTAGTCAATATCTATTATGTTATCTTCAAATTTGTGATTGAGCCATACATTCATAGTGATTATTTCTAACACAGTTTTAATGACATTACAATTTTTACCCATAAAGCATGACATTTTTTTTTGAAAAGATAAGGTAGGAGGCAAAGATAAGAAAGGAAACAACATTATGAAAATTTTGTTATTTTAAGAAGTTAGACATGGATGCTAAATGTTATAAAAATTATCATATCAAGAAAGATAGAAATATACAAAACACGTGAATTCAATTCTATGTTCACAAAGATAAAGTGTCCAAACTAATATTTGAAGCTTTATATTAAGTGACACTAAACATGTTGCATATGCCAATAAAATGATACGATTATACAAGTATGAGTGTTGTTAAGAAAAATTTCTTGTAGAAGTATACACTGTATTAAGGAATAAATGAGAAACAATAAGAATAAACATGATTTTAGTCTTTAAATATCAAAATCATTCAAGTTATAGGTGTTGAAATCATATATATAAATAGATGAAAATGAAACCATTCTTTCAATATTATATAATATTTGTTTTCTTTATAAATGACAAGTGATTTCAAAACAATTTTTTTAATAGTGACATTTAAATTACCCTTTTAATACTATTTTGAATCACTTATACTACTTTGATAAGTGATTTCAAAACGATTTTTTTTTAATAGTGACATTTAAATTACCCTTTTAATACTACTTTGAATCACTTATAAGTACTAGGAAGCAAGCTTAAAACCCTATTTAACATGTCCACATCAAATTACCATGTCCTTAAAAATTTGAAACCAATCACTTTGACATTTAAATGTGTCCCAGAACTGATAATAAATAAGAATACAAGTACAACTTCTTCATAGATTAATGAAATAGTAAATAAAAAATCAAATAATATGTTATGTGAGTTGTACATGTTCTAGTTCGCCAACACCCCAAATTGGGCTTTCTTTGAGACATGGCCCACAATTCATTCACCGGCTTTCTACGAGACATGGCCCATAATTCATTGCACTTTGTTTTCCTTAGCATTAATGGATTTGTTTTGCTGTAGTGGTTAATCCCAGGTGTGTTAATTTTCAAGGGTTTAATTCATTTGAATTTGTTTACATTCATGTTATTAGGTCTCTTTTGTTTTGATTGTTTAATCATGTTAAATTTTAAGAATTTTATTCAAGGTTTTTCTTGGTATATATGTGTGGTTTACAAGAGCAGTGATGAGTACTAAGTCTATTTTGATATATCTATTCTAGTTAATTTTATTTTTTGCTCTACTCTTATAGGTTAGTGTTAGTGCATATTTATAGACCTTTTTTTTTTTTTACGTTTTTTTAACATTTAATGTTGTAAGTATAGCTTTAGTTTAATTAAATTTTGATAGATTTAAAAATTATAATTGTCAAAAAATTCATAAACTTTAATTATTAAATAGATGAAATTTTTTTGAAAGATTTAATAATTTAGTTGTTTTTAGTGAGATTTTTTTTTTTTTCAGAGAGAAAAACCATCATAGCTTACATTAAGAGAATATAATGATCTGAAATACATAAAGATGATGAGGAAATAGATTTTCCAAGTTAAACCAAGGCGTACCAGGTACTCGAAATAACTAGATACCAGCTACCAAAATATAATATCGTATTAGTCCAAAAAATTTCAAATTTGTCTAAGACCAATCAGCCCAAAAAAGAGGCACATAAACTGAAAAAATTACAAAATTGAACACATACAAAAGCAAGCATTCAGACTTCCCCGATTGGAGACACGTTATTTGAAAACCAAGATATTGAATCAACCATCTTTTGACTGTAAAAGGCCTGATTCAAAAAAGTCTTGACTTGCCATAATACACAGCAGAATTGAGTTCAGAGGCGCCTTTGAGTCTTGAAAGATATTAGCATTCCTCCATTTCCACAAGAACCAGCAGACAAAGATAAACAAAGTTCACCGGGATAAACTCTGCTCGCTCCACCATTTAAAGCCATCCTGAATAGAGGAAAAGATCAAGTAAGGAAAACCAAAAGACAAAGAAAGTTCATACCAGATATGGAGAGATGAAGCACAGAACATATGTAAATTTGTCTCTGCCGCATTTTCGCACATGGTGCATCTCCCCGGACCATGCCAACTTTTCTTTTGAAGGACTTCCCAAGTTAGGTTCCTGTTTCTAAAGACCAACTACGAGAATAAAATCATTTTAAGAGGGCATGCAACCTTCCATAGTTGAGGAGGAAAGAGCAAACCAGAACTACACGAGTGGGTTGAAAACATTGAAGCATATAAATCCTTTACTCGAATAGGCAGTGAAGTTTTCGGAGGAGCCTAGACCAGTACATCCTTGGAACCCAAACGATGAATGCCCAAGCTATTTAGACTCTGTATTACGGAGTTCCAAAGAGGACGCATGGAAAAAGGCAAATGTAAGTCCAACCCATCCTTCCATATAGGAGAAGAGTGAGACCATGATTTAATCAGCCTGTCCCATGTGAAAATACCCTTTGCATGAAAGAAAGAGACCAAAAACCAATGAAAATGCTTGAGCCCGAGTATAATTTCCATTGTAATTTTTCCAAGAAAAAATGTTGTATTTTCCTGAAACTTAACGAGATAGAAGACCCTTTTTTAGTGCCCATGGAATTCCTTCTGAACCAGAACTCCAAACTCCTGCCTTTTAAATATTTCATATTGATAACTTTGCTCCACGGACCCTCACCAAAAATACCTCTGTGTAGGGACTTAAAAAGAAGGGCTCTCCCGAAAATGCGCATATCTAAAAGACCCCAGCCCCCCGCCTTCTTCGGCTTAGATATAGAAGCCATCTTAACTAAATGAATATTATTCTGAAAATCTTTTCCTCCCCAGAGAAAATTGGCAGCCAATGAGGTCATTTTGTTGATGATAGTAGCAGGAAGGAAATAGAGGTGGGCCCAGAAAACAACCAATTGAGATAAAACTGCCTACACTAAAATAAATATACTAGCTAAGGAAAGAAATCTTGACTCCCAACCAGAGACTTTTTTGTAGAAGCGTTCAAGTAACCATTGCCAATCATGTTTGGAATTACCTTTTACCTTCAAGTTGAAACCCAAGTATTTGAACCCTTCCTTGATCGATACCGGGTTGATGCCGATCAAATCAGCGATCCAATGAACAGTATCCATATTTGACTCATTGTGATACAGCGAAGATTTGTTCTTGTTGATAACCAATCCAGATTCTCTCTGAAGCTTTTCGAGGATTTCATTTAGGCAGTGCCAGGTTTCCCTGCAGAGCGTGGCAAAAATGAGGACGTCGTCAACAAAGAGATTGTGTGAGAGGAAAGTGTCCTTACAAATATTGATCGGCCGACATCTTCTTTCTGCAACTGCTTTGTTGATCTGAAGACTAAGAGAGTTCATAACCAAGATGAAGAGCAGAGGGGAGAGGGGACAACCCTGTCGAAGTCCCCTCTCTGCTAGGAAAAAAGATGATGGAATTCCATTTATAATGGCTGAATATCTGACGTTTTCCACGAACGACATTATCCAATTGATACCTTGGATTCTTAGCCCAATTTTTGCCAGCAAGATTCTTAAGAAGCCCCAATCAATGCAATCATACGCTTTTTTCAAATCAATCTTTAGGATAGCCGCATCGATATTGTTTGACAGCATTGAGAACAAACATTCCTGAGTCATGGCCACAACATCCAATATGTTCCTGAGTCATTGTTGAAATCACAAGTTTGATGGGTAAATCTACACAATCGAAGTGCCCTAAGAGTTTTTCAAGTGCCGAATCTATATGTACAATAAAAAAATGTCAATTTAAATAATACAAATCAACATTTCACCTCAAAATTTTCAGCCACTTTCCAACACTGAAAAGTCTAAAAAATCGGAGTAAAAACAACTTCATTATTAATTTCCTTAATTTAAGTTGCTATTTTTTCCCAAAAACAATTCCTTAACTTCACACATGGAATTTTATCTTTACTAAAATTTATAAATATTAGCCGGTTTTCTACCATTATGAAGCGGTGTAATATATGCTACTTAATATTTAAATATGTTTTATTTTATTTTTATAATGCAAATTTGAGGGAATATCGATTATATTATAAATATTACTTTTCAATATATATCTATATGTTTATCATTACAATAAAAATTATTTAATTAAAATATAACTAAAATTTATCATAATTAAGAAATTTCCTTAACACTCATTATTTTGTTTATCGAGTTCTGCAGAGCTGCGCTGCAGCATATTTGGGCCATGGCCAGATTGTATTATGAAAATATTCAGCTTCCCAGATTGTATTATAAGAATATTCAGCTTCGTCAACAGAGCCCGGCAACCTGAAAAAGATTTAATTTTAGTTATTTTTAACTTCTCATCCAATCCACCAAATAGGATGAAAAAAAAGTTGTTAACTAGTAATTAAATCCATCATTAACGCAAAGTGGATAGAGATATTCAAAATGGAATATATATCCTCATCTTCATTTATACGTGATTAAAAAATTAGATAGCTCTCCATTCCAAGGAATTTTGGTTCTGTAATTTGGAATAATCCAACTAATTCTGTCTGAAACGCCACGTGATAAATAATACGACCTACATGTTATTGATAGATCACGACAAATAAATGGTGGGGTCAAGCAAACATTCTCGAAATAAAGTCACTGCATTTATACGTTCAGTAATTGAGGTACACGCCGATTGATTGTCATTGGCGTCATTAATTTGTACTTCGCTTACCACAGCGAACATCAAACTGCCTAAATCTTAGGGAATGTTCACCTACCACTTGAAACATAAAATTGCGTGACTTTTAGGTACCACAGGAATCAGTCAGTCTTGTAGATATCTTATGCGAGTTGTTTTTCTCGATTATTATTAAGTTTTTTTTGGAGTGGTTTGTTTAATTTTTCTAGAAATTGGTGAAAATTTATTGAAATTACAAGTTTGATCAGTGACATTTACACAATGTAAGTGCCTTAAAAAATTTTGAGCGTGCTAAATCTATATATACAATCAAACAACTACTTTAAATACACAAATCATAATTTCACCTCAATTTTTTAAATCAAATATTCCAAAATATCGCTAAATCCATATATACAACCAAAAAACTACTTTAAATACACAAATCATAATTTCACCTCAATTTTTACTCCGTAAGGTGTTCCCTATGAGAAAGACATCCCTAAAATGTGACGTGTGCGATCCTCAAACATTAATTCTGTGTGTTAGACTATTGGGGTGTTTTCTGCCGTTGGTTTAATCTTTTTTTTTCATAGAAAAATGTTATTTTTTCCACTAGCTGGAAGACAGAGAGGGAGGAGCTGGCAATGGGCCATGAAAGGCAGGCCTCCTGGCGATGAGACTCTTCACAGTGACTGAACCGAAACGTGTCTTCGCAGTGACGCAACGCCTCTTTCTTCTTGGTTTCGTGTCTTTCTCCCTGCCATAGGGCAACGTAGCCAGTGCAGCTTTGTGCTGTTATATCACTATTTATACCGTCTCCTTCACACGGGGGATTTCCTCGCTGCCTTACTTTGCTTGCCTAATTCGCTGCTCAGGTTCATACAACGCCTTGTGAAGTGATTATGGCCTTTGCCCAATAATTTTTTTGTATTTTTGTGAGCTCAGAATCATTGAATTTGAGGTTTCGCATTTGCGGTGGCGTTTCTTGATTGGTTTGAACAGTTGAATTCATTTACATTTGCCTGCTGGAGACCTGCCTTCTTCCCTGTGACTGTTACCCAGATAGACGAGAAGGGTGCCGACTTGGGCACTTTCTCTACGGTAACTATCCTGGTTAGTATCTGACTTTTATTTTTATCAACGCCTAGGCATATATTTATCTATACCTAGACGGTTTATCTAGGTCTACATAAAGTATTTATTTGTAATGCTTCCTTCAAAATTGCTACCTTTCTATTACTATCTCCATTACGCACACAAGAAAACCTAATTTTGATTTTATTTTTTTCATAACCAGAATCTTTTCCTGTATAAATACACTCTAATCAAAAGTTTCTTCGAAATTGTTACCTACTTGTTACTATCTCCATTACGCACCCAGGAAAACCTATTTTATACTTTTTCGATATTTTTTTCTTCATAACCCGAATTTTTCTGTATAAACATTCTCTTCCAGAATTCCTGGCAAGTTATTTACTCTAACCTTCGGAATACTTCCAGCTATCAACTATCCCTGAATTCTCCTGAACCTCTAACAGCATCATCTTACTTTAGTTTCGAAGTTTCATTGTAAGTGAAAATGTGTTCAAACTGTGAAACAAATCCAATATTGACCAAAACGCTAATAAAGAAAGGTCGAACCCAATCCAACGACGATCATCCAAATACTGCGTTGAGCTTTGATGTCAAGTCTTTATCTCTAATTATTAAAAAGATTAAAAATAAGATGAATCTATATGAAATAGTGCTAGATTACATTGAAATTGTATGAAAAAATCATCTAAATTGTTGATTTTAATGTTGCTCTCAAGATACAATTGAACATTTAAAAAATAAGCCTAGAGATACAAAGGAGTAATTAGTCCTAGTTCTGTGGGCTGTAGATATAAGTCTAAAAGATTAATTATTGTTTCAAATATCTCCATGCCCAACTTGTATGCTTCAAGCCATCTACTCTACTTTCCAAACCCCCTACCTATAGAATATCTAGCCATTGAGCATTTAAACACGGTCTGTCACTCTTGACTAAACTGTAATGAGGGATACCCCTCTAGTCTTGAAAGAGATAGATTTCAGGCCGAAATCGGTTCTGTTGTTTCCTTAGTAGTTTTCTTCCTACAGCTAGGAAAATTACCAAGTGAAACCAATAACTATAATGTCGATCAAACTTTGACCTTTGACATTGTTTTGCAGTGAATGTTAAAAGACTATTTATTAGATATTTCAGAGGTTTTTCTAGTTTATTTTCCTGTTTAATTGTTCGGAACAAAAAAAATTTTGTTGGAATTATTTGAGTTGTGAATTTTTTATAATGTCAATGTTTTAGATATTTTCCACCGTGTTGAATGAGATAAGTAATAAAAACTTAATTTAAACTACAAAATTCAAATTTTGACTTAAAAAATTGGTGTAAAACTAGGTTAAAATGATTGAATCTGGGTACAATGTACATTAAACTATCTCAAACGATGTTCCTCGATAGGCTCCAGCAGCCGAATGCCAAAGACAACTAGTTGTAACTATGAATGATGGGGATGTGGCTATCACTCTTTTTATTTGGGCAACTATTTCCGGATTCTGCATTTGTTTGAGAGCTTCCTTATAAAACAATGATTTCTCTAACTTCTGCTAAGCAAACGGTACTTTTCTGATCCTTTGAACAACTTTCGTATTAGTTTCCATGGTGGAAAAGCTTCCTCCCTTACATCCAACTAATTTCACTTCCAACTCCTTCAACTACGCGACGAATAGGAAGAAAACAGTAGTAAAATCATTGCCACGTAAATCATCAAATGACATATTGAATCATGTGTGAGTTACTTTTATTTTATTGGGACAATTTATTACTGCAACCATGGTTGGGTCATTATTTTCCTGGAAACTTAATATTACAGTGCACTAACCAAATCTCAATTAAAGATAAATTTTATTTTCAAACTATGTAAAAAATATTAAAATGAAAGAACAAACTCGGATAAAGTATTATAAAATTATAAAACAAGTGCAGTGAATCAACCAATTTCTAATTATTTATGTACTTGAAACATATATATATCCTAGTCGCTGCCTTCTCAGAAAGCCTTGAGGCGCCTCACAAAGGAACGTAGTCTTCTTAATGATAGAAGAAGGAGGTAACTATCCTGGTTAGTATGTGATTTTTATTTTTATCAACGCCTAGGCATATATTTATCTATACCTAGACGGTTTATCTAGGTCTACATAAAGTATTTATTTGTAATGCTTCCTTCGAAATTGCTACCTTTTTGTTACTATCTCCATTACGCACCCAAGAAAACCTAATTTGTTTTTTTTCATAACCAGAATCTTTTCCTGTATAAATACACTCTAATCAATACTTTCTTCGAAATTGTTACCTTTCTGTTACTATCTCTATTACGCACCTAGGAAAACCTATTTTATACATTTTCGATATTTTCTTCTTCATAACCAGAATTTTCCTGTATGTTATTTACTGTAACCTTCGGAATACTTCCAGCTATCAACTATCCCTGAATTCACCTGAACCTCTGAAAGCATCGTCTTACTTTAGTTTCGAAGTTTCATTGTAAGTGAAAATGTGTTCAAACTGTGAAACAAATCCAATATTGACCAAAATGCTAATAAAGAAAGGTCGAACCCAATCCAACGACGATCATCCAAATACTGTGTTGAGCTTTGATGTCAAGTCTTTGTAACTAGCCAAGCTTCCTAAGGCATGAAGAGATAATGGGGTCTAAGAGAAAAAAGATCCACTAAAATGATAAAAGAATCGCATGTCCAGGTCGAGAAAATTAGTTCCCCTCCCGCGAAAGGAAATTCTATGCTTTTGTTAAGAAGAAAGTGGACTATTTTCACCAAGATAATGGTTTGAATGGGTAGAATGTGTACATATCTATGTAGAATGAATACCATGGTATTTAATTTTCTATTACCAAAGGAAGAAAACTAAAAAAACTAAGACTCTCATGTGGCTAAACTGGAAACCACACTACATTGCGGCTAACCTGGAAATCATCACCACACTCTGTGAAAAGAGGATGCGATATATCCAATTAGACCTGGAAAGCACTCAAATGTCAAATTTATTTTAGAGCAATGTTGCTCAGAACCCTCAAAATAAATTGAGAAAATAATGGAACTTCACATTACTTCTTGTTAGTATTTTCAAGACGAGGAGATGTTGATACCATCAACCTATAATTTACCGGAACAAAACTTGTTTACCAAAAAAAACCCCTTATAATTTAAAATCGCTTGTTGTCATAAACGCTAAGGCTGGCCAAAACATTGCTTCTACCTCTGTCAATGTTGGTTATGTATTATCTCTTATAAGTGGATATGGATCGACATATCGATCTCACTATAGGATATTAACCTGCCCCTCATAATATCATACTTATTCCGGTAAGATATTAACCTGCTCCTACCTTTTCTACTGCTTGTAGGTCAATTGCATTTTGGGGACGAGGTAGTAGATATCGAAATTACTATGGATTTGGTAAAAACAATTTAGCTGATGAGAAACCGAATAGATGGAATGATGCAACTAACCAACTAATTTTCCAATCACTCTCCATTTGCCATTGTCCAAAAAGGAAGCTAGACTCCCTCTCCATTAACTGAATTTTCATCTGGAATATGAATAATCTCTCTGAATAGAGGTTATGAGATATAATGGAGTTTTCCTTCGCTCGTACATTTCCCTTCTTTCCTTTTGGTTTCACTCTTATTTTCAGGGTCTCGCTATAGTGAATCAATACAAGAAGTCAGTTCCGATGATCCAACAGTAGTCCATCGAAAAGTAGGAAATCATGTAAGAATCTAATACCAGTCTAAATTCTTACCATTTCCTTATCTTTTGGCAATATGGAAGTTTTGATGACATCAAACAACAGGTTGAATATCCAAGGCTTATCGGGACAAGATTGTACATAGAGTTGATTACAGAAATTACCACAAAAATGTTCACATGAAGCCATTTCTCTTGTCTGCAATGAGGTTAATGGGACGACTTATCGTATCACAACCTATATTAAACATTTCCCGCATTTTTCTGGAATTAACTCAACTGTGATGACTAATGGAGCATTCAATTGTGGTGACTAGAGGATCGAAACTTGTGAAACATTCGAACTTACGAAGTTTGAGACACTTATAATTTATGCAAGTTTCGCCTCACAAGCCTTTTCCTTTTATTTGAAATTTACTTTATTTATTATTTACTTATTTTATATTTAATTAAATTTTAAAATTTTTATTATATGTGTTGGCTTAAATTAAAAAGAAAGCAATACAAGGTTGATACACGGACCATACATGTAGCCCAAGTGTGCACTCCAGAGTCCGTACAACCATGTTGTTCAAGACGTGTATGAGCCCATGAGGTTTAGATATGGTTTATATAATTCTTTACATTCATTGCCTCGAACATCATTAGAATAACAATTAGAACTTTGAGAAATTGGGTAGTAGGTAGCAATAGCATAACGACATTTCCATGTCAGATGTCGAGCTTGGAGAATCCAGAGCCGACCCCGAAATCAAATCGATGTCAAGATTGGAAAAAACAAAGCCGTCCCTAAAATCAAATCAACATCTGCACAGGAGTAAACCGTCCCATTAGATCCTTGTACAATGCATGGCCTCGCTGCAAAATTTCCCAATCTTTCGAAACAATAATCATGCAGAGGCATATATTTATCTATACCTAGAAGGTTTATCTAGGTCTACATAAAGTATTTATTTGTAATGCTTCCTTCGAAATTGCTACCTTTCTGTTACTATCTCCAAAACTCTTCAAAACCGTATCTTATTTCCTTTCTTATTACATATGCGGTGCAAATGACTTCTGCCACAATTTCAAAGCAACTCCATTGCAGCATTCTTCAAGGGAATCTACTCGCAAATAGACACATAAAAAAATGGTTTTCTTCCTCAAACACTTAAAATTGTAGAAGTTGGCAGATTTTCTATGATGGCGTATATTCTAGAAGAATGAGGCCATCTTAGCAGTGGCTGCTTGTAGGAATTGTCGAGTCTGCTATTCACTTGCAGAAGTTACAAAGACATTTGCTTAGACCTCAATAAATCAACACTTTACTCACTACAATACAAAGTTGATTACGGTGCCTGCATACTAAATTAAAGTAATGAGCATCTTAGGCCACATAGTTGAGGGAAAAGAACCAAGAAAAAATACATGAGTTTTTGAGTAACTGCCAAAACTGAAATTACAAAGGTTTAAGGCAAACTAGTGAAGACAGATTGATTTTGAACACAAAGCAAGAGATTCTAAGCAATCCCTGCGGGAGGACCAGGGCAGTAAGTGCAAGCCTCCCTATGTATCTGTAAGTGAAACAATTTCGATATATCCACAGTTTTGTTTGGGTGTCAGCTTATACTTAGTTATTTTCCAAATTTGTTGTTACACTGATAATTATTTTTTCAGTATCAACTGATCATTTTTCGATGTTGCCAGTTTGCTTCTTGCCCTACCCCAATGTACTAACAAGTTTAAGAATTACCTCTCTTGACCTTAGTGCCTTCTCTTCTACTGGCAACCGAAGACATCTTCTATGGCCTCCTTTAGCCTTTCTGATAACTTCACACAACTCTATTACAAAATTTCAACTGGCAGTCATTTTTCTCTTCCCATATATCGTCTTGAAATCAGATGTTAGATCAATTAA
>APFE030023610.1:2078-23529 GCA_000404065.3 Pinus taeda | reverse complement strand
CCGCGAGGATAGTGGAGGCTGTGATCGGCTGGAGCGAAGGAGCGAGAGGATCATCTCTTCGACAAACATAGCGTTGGAATCCAAGTAGGTTTCTTTTACCCACTTGTTAATTACAACTAGGAACCTGCAGTGTAGCATTGTTTGATTGTTGCTAGACCCCCTTTGGGCTAGTAGGGATCGCCTCTATCCGTAGAGGGGATTTACCTCTCCAACAAGCACCATCTACACATTTCTCGAGGACGTCCTGTGCCTTCGTGTCCCTCCATCGTTGATATTCACCTGCCGATCCAACAGCCCACGTCTCACCCAATCAATGAAACATGCTCGATCATTCCCTGACATTAGATCACCCCAGCTAGATCTAACGGCCCTCACTCATATCGCACAGGCAACTAGTAAGAGCAATACTCGCCGATAAAGGTAGTTTTTCTCTCTCTTCTACTACGACGTGTCACCCACTGAATGGAGTCGGGTGGACTCCACCATTTACCACTTACCACCAGATGAATGCTCCATAGAAACCATAATCGCTCGAGCCAAACAACCCCCTAGGTGTTATCATTCACGCGCCTCCTCCACCCGATAACCGTCTAATATGCTCACCTAATATCTAATGGCCTGGACATGTTCCGCTCCCACCACGACCTCAAGCCTCCTGCGAATGATCTCCAATGTGTATTACCCTCAATTCGACAGCCCTCATTTACGACCACTCTCAATCGTCCTCCAACTCTCCATCACTTCTCTGTCCATCTGATTTGGCACGTCCATCCACCCATGCAACTCATACTCCACTGCCTATCCGTTACCTGATAGAGAAGGTGGTTGGCTCTGTCAGTCTGATGACAGTCTAACCGTTGAACCGAATGAATAGAAAGCATGGCCAAAGGAGGAAGGACACAGCATGACCCAGCAAATGGAATTAAACAGTCATGGAGCTACACTGTCATAATCAAGCCAACTACCTAATAGGGAAACACAGTACCAAAATTAATTAATGTTTTCGTGATGGAAAGGATGTTGTGTCCTGGAATGTAATCAAATAGTTAATGACAGTAGCTGGTCAATTAAGACATATCCAGCCCTAAAACGACTAATTGTAAAGAAAAACTATAAATAGATGAAAGCGAGATGTAATCAGGGTTCAACTTGTGGAAATTATAGATACTCTGTTCCTTGCAGCGTCTCATCTTCATTTTCAGTAATACAAGCTTCTTTTGTTGTTACATGCTCAATGTCCATTTCCCTTCTGTTCTAAACTTGCACCTGGATTGGTTTATTCACACTTTCTCATATGTCTAATGCTAGATAACTATCATCTTATCTCTGCATTGGTGGATGGGGTTTGCTATTGAACAGGTCATCCATGTTTCTTCTATATATAACACTAGATAATTGTCATCTTATCTCCATTCAGATAGATTGGATTTACAAGTTTCATTCACTAGCTGCAACTAGCCAACATATGTTGTGTATGCATCTATTGGTGTGGTTAATATTCATCATTGATTCACTTAATCTGCAAACTATTAAGCATTAGTGGTCTAAAGCCTTGTAGGTTGAGGGTGTTCATGCACGTTTGGAGTGAAAATAGAGTTGAAGTGGTAATCTGGCTTGAACCAAGCCATCATCCATTCCAATAGTTCTTAGAACAATATTGAAGACTATATGTTACCAGGCATCTCTGAGCTACAACCTAGGAGAGTTTCTTGGAGAGCTAACAGGTCCTATCGCACCTCAATGAAAGATGGGTGTGTGCTATATCATCACCACGATAGAATAATTGACTCAACGAGCAAAATCACAATCGGTTAAGGATTGTACGACCACTATAGCTGCAAAATTTTTGTTCGAGAATGTGTTAACACAGTTTGGATGTCCGAAAATTCTAATGAGCGATTGCGGAAAGCACTTCCTAAATGAAATTATCATCGCAATCACTGAGGAATTCCAAGTATATCATCAACAAAGTATGTCATGTCATCCACAAGCAAATGGGACAGTCGAAGCATTCAATAACATTTCAGAGTTTGCATTGACTAAGGTCTGTAACACATAGTGAAATGACTAGGATTTGCACATACCTATTGTGCTATGGGCATACCGAACCACTTGCAAGAAATTGACGGGTCATACACCTTTCCAATTAGTCTATGGCACCGAAGCTCTCATGCCAATGGAATACATTGTACCCAGTTTGTGGATAGCAGCGATGACAGGCATGGCAGACTAAGGAGGGTTGGAAGAAAGGCTCGCGTAACTGGAAGAACTAGAGGAGGAACGATTTCTAGTGGGATTCCATCAACAGATACAAAATTAGCATGAAAAGGCTTGGCACGATCACCATATCAAGTTGCACATGTTCAAATAAAATTATTTAGTATTGTTGTATGATAGCAATTTTGAGAAATTCCTTGGAAAACTTCGAATGCATTGGTTGGGCCCATATGTAGTCAAGGAAGTCATAGATGGAGGTGCAGTGCAGCTTGGAAAACTTAATGGAGAGCCCTTTCTAGGAAGAGTAAATGGCAGTCACCTCAAGCTCTACACGGGTGGGTCAACTGCCTGACTAATTGATAGAAGTACCGTCTCACCGTTCCAAGTAGTTGAATGAGAGTGCAGGACGATAAAGCAGTCTGTGGGGGAGCTGCGCGACAACAAGGGTGCGCGTAGAAGTGGTATGTCACAAGGGTTACTGTTGTGTACAAGGGGCTATGCTACTACGCGGACAAGTAGGGAAGTGACCGTTGTTGTTACTGTTCATGATAATATGTCTGAGTTTCGACGAAAAGGAGTGGGTGGCTGGTAATTAAGATACAAAGTACAAGCTAGATCCAGAATGATCTATGATAGATTTAATGTTAAAGCACCAAAAAGGAGGGAACAACTAAATTTGAATTTCAACACATCTATAAATCATAGGGGTGCATCCACCGAATGATTTGTGGTATCGAGAGAAGTGAGCTTGTGTGCCTTCCCAATGGTATGGAACTATTGATCATTGACGCTAAAGGAGTAAGCCCAGGGGTTGTAATATGGCCAATAAATATGTAAGACCTTCTAGATATTGTGGTATCAATGGCCATAGATGCCGTGCTGAGTTTAGCACCGATGGTAGGAGATGTACTAGAAATTATTAGACACGAAGTAGAATTGGTCCAAATGCCACTGCCTAAACCATGGGTTGGCCGGCGACCCATAAAAGATAAGGCAAAGACTATGAAGATGAAGAAAAATGATGGAATTGCAATTAACATTTCATCTGTAATGGACCTTGAAGAGTGGGATCTGAGAGACATCAACATATTTCTTGCAAAAATGCAACACAAGATGTAGCAGAAAGTGAGTATAGTAGACCAAAAATTAGAGATTCGTTGCTTTGGCACGAAGATTTCCCACATGATGCACCCCAACTTGAGCTAAAATCCTATGAGGGGGTGATTTGTGTTGAATGGGCAGTGTAGAATGAGCATCATTGGTTGCGTGAATTAGTAGAGGAAATGGAGCATGATCTTGAAGAAGAATTGTAGGAGACAAGGAGGGAGTAGCAGAACATAGTGCATCACTCACAGGGATGGTGGACCGTGAAGCCTTGGTAGTGCGTATTGCCGCATTGATGAGTGACTTGGGGCGAGTCACGATGACTGTGTTGGGGGCCTGTTGGGTAGTGGAGGCCTTGCGTAATGGTTTTGGGGTTTAAAGCCCATAATTTAGGGTAATGATATTGTAAAAGTTCCACGAAGTGTGTGGAGCATGAATTGTAATAGGTCAAGTCAAAGGGTTGTCTGCCCAAAAATAATGTAAAATGATAGAAAGTGAGTTTGCCTGGCCATGGTATTTGGACCATGGGAATGTATAAATAAAGCAAGGCTCTAAAGGTAGAAGGTAACTTTTGGGAAGAAGATTAGAGATTTTATGGGTATGTAAAGGTAAGATTGCTCTAAGTCTGTAAGTCTGTGTCGTGGGTCGTAGTAGGAGATAGAGGCTCTACAGCTGTGTGCACAGAGGCCTAGTAGAGTCGACAACTATGTGCATGGATCCCTATTGTTGAGTGCACAGGACAAGAAGTGGATTATACTGAAACAACGACATTAATAAAGATAAGTTGGTTCTAAAATATTGCGGATCTGGTTATATTCTGGTTTATGCATCTGCTATGATCTATATGTTTATGCTTATGTTCTGAGTTTATACAAAATTTGTAAGATTTATGGGTGCACGCACTGGTTATAACCATTAAATGCTTGCTTAAAAGCCTTAAGGCTTAGATATGATCTATACTAACTCATTAATAATAAGAATTAAGAAGCATCATTTCGCGGATCTACGTGGAAGCCTAACAACAGTGCAGAGTGGTGCGAGGGCACGGATCAGTTCGCGACCCCTCCTGGCCACATCAAGACATCCCAAGGGTGTGGAAACATGGTTCCAACACCCTCCCCTACTATCTCAGGTGGGACTTCAGTCCGCACTCTGCAGACTGTTGCTGAAAGGGCCAGTAGTGTAGCATTTGTTTGGCTAAAACACTTTTGAACCTGTGTCAGGCCCAAAAAATCCAACAGGTATCATCATGATCTCTTTGAATCCCATGATTGAATGTGCTTTAGATTTAAGCCTGCTAAATTCCCTATGTAGCACTATTTGGATATCCACGACTCTCGCATTTGGGTTATCATTGGATTACTTAATATACCAGGTTAGCGCATGATCATGCAAGGTGCTAACCAGTGTCACTTTCTTTATATGGTCATCTGTAACACCTTACGCTTCCGATACAGCCCTTAAAATGAATCAGAATTGGTTCAGATATTCATTTCCCAAACCTTTGAACATAGGCCACTTCACTGTGTTTGCCATATTGAATCGCAGTAGTGGTGGAGTTGGTACAGGCGAAGATGGAGGTTATGGCGTGAAGCGGTGGTGGTGTTGGTGGAGGTGCTATTCATGGAATTATTTGTCTTATAAGGTGAATAGAACTTCGCATAGAGACCTTCATGAGCTCTTCCTCATCCCCTCACAGAGGTGAAATCAAGGGGATATTCTCTGGACCCTTATTTCCTTCATTACTATAAACCTTTCCAGTTCGTGTAGCCCCAAACATTAAGGTAACTGCATAACATTCTTTTCACACAACAACATTTTAATCCAAGTATTCAAATACTTTATGTACTTACCTAGCGGTCCTTTGACAAAGCATCGCTCTGCCTCGTTGTAGCTAACTGAGAGGTCAACCATGAACTTAGTAACAAATTCCCCTATAATGTGATCGTATCAATGATCGACGACACACACAATCTTATCCTCCAATGCTTCCAACCTTTGCACTAGCTCTGAGGTCCACATAATAGGACCCTTAAGTTTCCACCTTCCTTAGCTATCTACTAGTTGTGCGATCCACTCATATAGCTCAGCAGGAAAGTACGCAAAGAATATTTCATGGATCTATGTATACAGGTAGTTGTCTAGCCACCCTTCTTTTGATAGTTGAGGGTTTTTGTTTTCCTATGCCACGAAATCGTGAATTCTTTTATCCAACAAACCTTCAATTTCTATCTTAGTTGGATTCCACTGATATAAAATCACACATCTCTATGCAAATTCCAGTCCCGTCAACAGAACCATTTGTTGGCTTATGGGGGGTTGACCCAGGTTCAGAGTTATTTAGCTAAACAAATCCCTACACTACTGGCCCTTTTGGCATCAACCTGCAGAGCATGGACTGAAGTCTCACCTGAAGTAGCATGGGGGGATGCTGGAACCAAGTTTCTGCACCATTGAGATTGATGTGATGTCAGTGTATTCCAACTAGACCTGCCTTCGCACGGATCACTTCATGCCTTGTTCTAACCTTCAGTACCTTCGTGAAGTGTTACAACCATCCTGTGCACATTTCAAACTAGGGGCTGAGATGCTTTCGTGCTGCTAGGGCAATGAACTACGCTATTTCCCAAATTAGACTAAGTATCTTACTTTTCTTATTAACATATCTTAATTATCTTCACGTAAGTAGATATTCTAACTTGAGTTTGCTTAACCAATATAGTTATACACATTCACGCATCATATAAGAATTAGAATTGAAATTCAGACCTAATATAATAGATGCATAAAACATGAAATAAAGACAAATAATTGATAGAAAATTATCTTTATTAATACTTCCAGATGATTACAGACTTGACTCTCGGGTCCACGCACTCGGCTGCGAGCTACTAGGCCTATGTGCACTTAGCTACAAATCCTCTTCCTATGCTACGACCCAAAACTAGACTTTTCACTTCAAAACTAGCTCACATACATCATATGTTCTTTTTTTCATTAGCTGTTTAAACTACTTAGAGCTTCGCTCTATTTATATAATCCCATGGTCCACAGACCATGGGTAGATCTTCTACAACCGATATTACATTATCAAAATAAGGGCGGACAACCATATAACTCTTTAACAACTACGCGCTCCGCACCCATAAAATGCAGAGTCTTTACATTGGAATTACAAACTTGGACCAAAATATGGGCTCTAAGCCCCAAAACAACCCTTGGGGGATCTCGTTCCCAACAAATGTGCACCCATTTTGGTTGTGGTTCCATTGCCGAGGCGTTAGTCCATCGTGCCAAATAATTGCGTGGATCATCCTTCCCACTATACTTTTCTATTATCCAGGTATTAGCATACCCAAACCTTAATCTCATCATTCTCCCATATCCATTCCATCCAATGAATCTCTCCTTGTGCGTACCCCACCAACGGGTAGGCACAGTGTGTAGTGCCAACTCCAGGGCTTGGAAGTGATGTTCTTCTGATACTTCCTTTTCAAAATCATCTAAAAATAGATCCACATCATTAAACCATCATAACTTGGAAGCTTCCTTACCTCCATTGAGACACACCGCAGTGATTTGGTCATCATATTGCAACGCAACATAGATACTTCATGCAACCGATTCTGCCAGTGTTCGAGCTCGTCATGTGAGTCTGAGGTGCAAGAACTATCCCTGTCCCACTCAATTCATCCATTAACCTTAGGATTGATCCAATATTTGTTTCACAATGTCATCTTGTATGTCTAATCTAGTTCATCATCATCTTCCACAAAGTCGTGAACTGGTTCTGTATAACGTGCGCCCTCAACAGGGTCTAGTGGCACTACAACCCTAAGTGCCTTCCTTTGAAATGTCATTTTTGGCTTCTTGAAGTTGATTATTGTGTCCATATCAAAAGCCTAGTCAATCCCCAGCAATGCGGGGTACAGGTTACTATCATCCACTATGTACGGGTTACTATCATTCACTATTTCAATGAACTCAAAGTCATCCAGTGTGCTTTCACCCTCAATGTCTACCGTTACACCATATAAGTGTCCCATCAGAATAATGTTTTGTTAATTTTCCATACACATTTGAATAGGAGACCACTTCAGTGCATGTCTCCCCATCCTTTCCCACATCTTCTTAGGTAGTACATTCACGTCAAAACCCAAATCCAGGATGACTTTGTCCATTTCATATTTGCCTATCTGCATAGTCACCCTCATATCGCACCCCATTTGCTTCTTATGCTTACCAATTTTTCTCATGTATGCTATTTAGCAGGGGTATTTTCTTTATTTTTGCACTTGTCAATAGACTCTTTCAACCCTTCTACTACTTTATTATCACGCAAAAAATTCATACAGGTCGTTAGAAAAGTAGCTAATACCGAAGGATCTACCACTTGTGTTGTACTAATTTCGGTATTTTCTCCTGGCTTCCTAAGGTGGAGGCCTCGGTGAAGTTCTTCTTTGCTTCCATGAAGGTCTCTTTGGCTTGATTAAGATCAATGTCTAGACCTTTTTCGATAGCCATGTGCACCCACCCATTAGTCTGAGGTTGCTCCTTATCTTCACTAGTGGCCACACCACTTCTTGTTACTATATTTATGCTATGATCTTCTTCACGGGGCTCCGCTCTCATCATCTAGATTCCTTGTGTAGGTTGTTGGGGCTGCGTCTTCTTTTCTTGCATTTTTTTATAAGGATCGAACATTCCTATATCACATGGTCAAACTACCTGCAATACTGACAGGACAGATGCGTGGGGTTTGGGCAATCTTGCACAAAGCATCACGCTTTGCCACAATTATAGAAAATTATCTTCCCCTGTCCTCTTCCAGCTCCACCCCCTCTTCCTCATCCTCGAACTTGGAATCCTCCACGCACTGCTCCTGCACCCTGATCCCAAGGCTAGTTTTCTACCTACATTCGGTAGGTAGGGGTTCTATCCATCATTAACTCAAAAATCCTACAATTCTATTTGTCATGTCCTACAAATTTATAGAAATTGAAAAACAACTGCTGGGGGGTCTATACAAAACTATGTAGTAAATGACAATTATCAGTCACATGTTGTCCTGTAGCTTGACAAATAGTGCACCATGGGATAGCTCCCTTGCTCGGCCCATTGGTATTCTCTAGTTTTAGGGGAACATGGCCTCCCCTAATAAGATAGTTATGATAAACTAGGTAATGGTCCTTAATGTGCCCATGGCCCTTAAATTTCAAGCACCGGACTTTAGCGTGCACCTTAGTTTGGGCTTCCTTTCCTTTCTTTAGGCTATGCAAATCCAAGTGCAAGATTTCTAACTATGAGTGAATTTGTTGCATTCCAAGGTTTGTATCCTGTATGGGTTAGGCTTCCATCCTCATCGCGATTTCTAAGGATTCTACTTGCGTTTCCTTAAGTGTGGTAAGAGAAATGCGATATACTAGTCTTGATGATGGGAATCTGTAATCACCATATTGGCTTTCCTAATCAAGAATTTAAACCTTTTATTGAAATCCCAGGGTGTCTCATTTATCTTTTTCGAATTTATTTAAACTCAGTCACTGACTATGCCTCTGACTTAGGCTTCCTAAACTCCTAGTTCAAAGATTGTTGGGTTTCTACCAATGTCACGATGGGGTTGTCAATACAGTACTTGATGTACCATGTCAATGCTTGACCTTGTAAGGTTATGACCAACTACACTTTATTGATGTTATCATCTGTTGTGTCATCCATACAACTCCTGCAACAAACTAGAATTGTTCGAGGTCTTCACTTCCTATCCCTTTAAAATCGGCATCTTCTTTGCATTCACCATGTTGAATGGTAGAAGTGGAGGTGGGGGTGGAGGTGAAGGTGTCGCCATATGAGGTAGAGGTGGAGGTAGAGACAGAGTGGATGGATGAGGTATCGTCAGGATACCCTACTTAATCAATTGTACTACACTTCACAATCAACATCATCTCGTCGTTTCTTGATGGGGATTTGATTAGCGGAATGTACTCAAAGATCATTCCTTTATTTCTTCTGAATAATTGACCACTTTATGTAGCTCCAAACATCAAGGTAATTGCATAACCCTCCTTTTACATAGTAACCTTTTAAGCCATGTTTTCAACGATTTAAGATACTTACCTCGTAATCCCTTGAAGAGCCTATGTTCTAGCTCGCTATAGTTGATCATTTGATCAACCACGAACTCAGTCACAAAACTTCCAAGTGTGTGATCAATCTAATGATCCACAACCCACGCGATATTTCTTTCTGATGCTTCTAGGCATCACACTAGTTTTAGGGTCCACACTATAGGGTTGTCACGCCTCCACGTCCCTTGACTATCAGCCAATCTAGACAACCACTCATGTAGTTCATTAGGGAAGAAACAAAAGAATGCTTTAGTTTCGTTTGCATATAAATATCTCTGCAACCACTGCTCCTTGGATAATTTATGGCTCTTGTTCTCTTGAGCCGCAAACACGTGCACTTTTCGGCCAATCCACTTCTCAATCTCTATCTTTGTAGGAAACCATTTATCACACATCTCTTATATAGATCTCGGTCCTGGAAACAGAACCATTTGTTGGCTTAAGGGGGCTTTAACTAGGTTCAAATTTATTCATGCCAACCAACAAAACCCTAACTACTGGTCCTTTTGGCAACAACATGTGTAGCCTAGGCTGTAGTCTCACCTGAAGCAGTATTGGGGGATGCTAGGGGTAGGTTTATTCATCCAAACACTGTGTGATGGGTATTCATAACCCCTTGTAGCTCATATTTGCGTTCCCGTAGATCTATACCTTCCTAAGGTCTACTACTGCAAATATATTCATCTGACCTCCAGGTCTTTGTGAAGGGATGTGACCGTGCTTAGTATACCTAAAAGAAGTAGACTCACAACTTTCACTCAGTCAATAGCAACCCTAGATCTTCCTTCTCACACATCTACCCGATTCAAACAATTAGTAACAAATCTACTTCAATATCTTCACAAAAATAGTTCATCGCACTCTTCATGTATGAATATTAAATATCTAACATATTCCCATAGAGAATACACTTTATTTCATAGAAAACATATCATTAAGCGATGATGCATAAAATTAAACAAAAATAAGGACAAGGCATATATGCAATATATTTGGTCCAAAATAGTCTTTATTAGATTCAAAATTTAATTTATAGACTCTTCCACCTTGCGCTCCCAGCTGCAGGGGCCTACACACTTAGCTACGGGCTTGCCAAGGTCTCCACGCACTCAGCTGTAGGAGCCTTCCCCTTCTGTCTAAGTTCAGGAAAATAGAGCTTTCCTGCCTTAGCACTTGCATTTACACTTGTTCTTCACCAAATGTTATCCTCCTATACTCGCTAAGACTCAAATATTTATAGCCTTTCTATTACAATACCATGGACCGCAGCCTATGGGTGAGTCTCAAAACCATCATATCACTTACCCATACAAGGGGCTAAAGCCCTTTTGACTCTTACTTAGTTGCGCACTCTGTTTCCATATTCCATGGATACTTTAAATTCTTTACAAATTTCTACTCAAAAATTGATTAAACTAACCCAAAATTGACCCTAGGGACCCTATCCCAACAAAATGTGACCTGTCACTCTCTCTCTTAACAAAGGGCCTGATCATGCTTAAACGTTGAGAAATTTACTTGAATCTAGCCTAGATCTGAGATATTTTAGGGATCTAAACACCCATATAGTAACTCAATATGACAAATAGACGCAAAACACATTAAAAAGTAGGAAATAACAAAATATTTTCAAAATCTAATAAAGAACGATTATTCCCCAATGGAGTTGTCACTTGTGTTAAGGAGAAACATTCATGTAGATAATTAAGCACTCCCTTAGATATTACATTGATCGAAGGAAAATTTTGTGATAGAGTATAATGCAAATTTCCATATATCCAATGCAATCAATCCTAATAGGTGCTAAGGGAAAGGCAAATATGGCCCATGCCCTTGATTTAAGTTGTCCTTGTATAATCCTAACTGATATAGCCCCAAATATCTAGCACTGGATCCTAACACTTGCTTCCTACACATAACATAAAAAAACATCCATATAAAACCATTTCAAGTACTAGGAATATTGACTACTATTATATCTAATTGAATCTACTCAAGAAAGATTTGCTCTACCAATTTTTTTCCATAAAAGACTAGATACACAAGATAATGAAGGATAAAATCATATGGATCTATATCCATAAGAGGAGACACATTATGCCAACCAAGTTTTTTTTTATCTTAAGTCCCAATTGAAGGTCTCCTAGCTTCTTACTCCAACTCCTCCATGGCCCTCACACAAAGATGAATGTTCTATCTCGAAAGGTTGTTGTAGAAGAGTTTTTCCACATATTCAACCAACACTTAAAGAATCAACAAAATAATAAAATAAATTAACAAACATTTTTATGAATAAATAATAATTTAAAATACTTGAGTGCATGAATATCTGAATGAGCTCCTCTTGGGTTCAAGAATAATTTATTTGAGTGGTATAATCTTGGATCAAGCCTCCATTGTTTTGACGAAGAAACAAAGAAGACAACATTGAATTTTTTGTTGCTCTATTGGATTGAGAGAGGTTTGTTGCAAGATTATTTGAATACTAATTTATTCTATATTGAACAGGGCCAAACACGTGAATCTTGAACCTCTTATGGACCCTCTCCTAAATCCCGTACCTTTAAAATGGAAGAATAGGCACATATAACTCCACATTTCTTTTATTGTTGTCTTCTTGAAAAATACAATGTTCAGTGATTGTACCATCTCCAAAATCCATTAGTGATTGGGGAGATGCTACAATAGATTAACGCCATATTTTTGAGGAAGAAGATAACATAGAATATATGGATATTCCCTATGCCTTTTTTTCCATTTTGAAATAGGGTTTTGTATGAAAGAATCAATGCCAAAGCTTCCTTCTACAATCTCCTCTAGTAGTTGTCCTATTGATTCAACTAACACTTAAAGAATCAACAAAATAATAAAAATAAATTAACAAACATTTTTGTGACTAAATAATAATTAAAATGACTTGAGTACATGAATACTTTAATGAGGTCCTCTTGGTTTTAAGAAGAATTTAGTGGGGTAGTCTAATCTTGGAGTAAACCTCCCTCTATTTGACGGAGTAGTAGATAAGTCAACATTTACCTTATTGTTGCTCTATTGGATCGTGGGAGGTTTTCTCCAAGATTATTCGAATCCTCATTTATTCTCTACTAAACAGAGCCAAACATGTAATGTAGGAAGTTCTTATGGCCCCTCTTCCCACTCACATCATTCTCAATTACCTAGTACCCAATATATCTACTGGAAAATTGTTGAAAGAAAAATGTTAAGGTTCATGCATAAACTCTAGAAAAGCAAAAAATTGATAAAGAAAAATATGTGGTTTTGTATATAAATAAACATATAGCAAACATTCATTAACATATAAAATTGATTCATTCATCATGAATCATAAACACAAAATACTTCATCTCAATAGATTTATCATCAAAAATATGTTTTCATAACATGGTACATGATGTTTCTAATTATATAACTATTTCAGACATTTTCTTTTTGACATGTATTGAGAAAGGAGGACATCAATTTCTTCTTTTGCTTAAGTTGTTATGGCCTCTAGAAGTATTCTTGACAACATGGTCATGTACTCACAATGTGGAGGCTACTGCAAGAGGGGTGAATCACTACAAGAAAAGAGGACATTGGTAAGGGTAAAAGAATGTCACCATAAGCTCATCAGTGACAGTGAACAAAAACTAAATGTCACCAAAGGTGGCATCGCCAAAAATATAGGTGTTGTGGTGACATTCAAATTCTGAAACCAATAATGATTTATAATGATGTATATTGACCATAACCATTTCATATGCGCAATAGTGATAGACCTTAGCCTCCATCACAAAAAAATAGAGGTCACCAAAGGTGGCGTTGCCAAAAGTAGGTGTTGTGGTGACATTCAAAGTCTGTCACGAATAATGATTATAATGATGGATAGATATCATCACCATTTCGTATTAACACAACGATTTATTATGATGGGCCTGACATGGTCGTCACTATTGATGCATATATATGGTGATGTTTGTTCACCATCACCATTTCATATTTTGGTGAGGGTTGAAAAATGTCATCATAAGCTCATTGGCGAGAATCAAAAGAGTCTTTGTCACCAAAAATTGAACGTCACCGTAGTGTTGTAGTGACATTCAAGGTCCATCACAAATAATAATTATAATGATAGGTAGTGAGCATCACCATTTCATTTTAATAATGACAATTTATGGTGATGTAACTTTCATGGCCATCACTATTAATGCACATATAAGGTCGCAATCGTTGACCGTCAGCATTTCATAATTTTGTGACGATCAAAAAATGTTACCATCAGCTCATTGGTAATGGTCATAGTCTCTGCCACCAAAAAATGATTGTCACCATTCCCTATGAATATTAGGGCATGATGTAATCGAACCACAAACCTCCTGCTTGTAAAGCAAATGCTCTTCCATTGAGCTAGAACCCTTTAAAGAATTATCCTTTAAAAAGTTAGACCTTGAAACTTTATAAATTGTAGATTCTAAAGCTTTCAACAAATTATAAAACTTTGTAAATTCTTGGAAAACCTTTTACTAAACAAGCAAAATAGCATCAAAATTGCAGATCCCTACCTAACAGTTATGAAAGTTATGAAAAGTGGGGAGAGAGAAAAATAGTTACATATAAGATACTCAATCTGTTTAGTTTAATAATCAATTCGAAGTGAAACTTTCAAGACATTTATAGCCTATAAATGACCTCTAATTATCAAACCTAAAATCTGCAATTACACCACAATTTGATTTCTCACCTTGTGAATCACATAAATCTATTGTGATAGCATACAAATCTTCCTCTAAAAGAATGATTTGCATGCCAAAAGTAAAAAACAATGAAAATTTATGATGCAATCATGAATAATAAGCTACATGCTTGAATCCTTTTGGCTATGGGATGTAGAAAACTAATTGGGAGTGTTTCTCATTATTGATTAATTCAACATGTCAAAATACAATGATATGTAATAATGATATTGAAATGTAATCAATAAACAGATGTTATAATTGTAAGCACAAAGTTTAGCTAAAATCTATAGTGCACACAAGGATACACAAGAAAAAAATAACACCAACAATCCGTAGTTAATTAATTAATTAATACTACAATTTTTTTAGCACTTAACTGATTATATTAATAATTCACAAGTTACAAATGAACACGGGATTGATAATTACATGCATAGTTTCTAATTTATCTATTAAAAAAGTAGAAAGTAATTGAATATCCTACCATAAGCCAAAAATGAAATAGAGAAGCATAAATAACATTAGTATAAACTACAAGGATATAAATAAATTAAAAAAAAAAAATTAGTAATTGCAAGGTCACCAAACCACTTATTTTCACCTTGTAGCAAAACCATTCCATTCCATACATTACCATAACTATCTCATTATTACTAGTTTTCATTTTAATTTCCATCTCATTCTATTTTATTTCCATTCCATATTCATCCTTTTTCATTTGAATAACTTTTCATTAACCCCTATCCACTAAATGAAAGTTTCCACTCAAATGCTTACCAACAAGGAAAATCTGCACATTCCTTTTATTTCTACAAGGAGGCTTCAAGATTGAGGAAAAGCTAATAGTCATTGAAATTTTCATAGTATAACCTTAATATTTTAAATAGAATATCCTAAAAGCATAACTCATACTCAACAAAAAATGAAAATTTGGAGCACCTCAACTTCTACATGGTACCTTGTACCTCCACAGGAACCCTTGCAAGTAGTCATGTAGCAGTTTCAACATATAAAATGCAACATTGTACAATAGTAGAAATTACACCATTATTCACTTATCCAATACCTCTAGGTACGATTTTACATTGATGCCTCCCTTTACTAATATTTCTATACAATGACATTTAGTTGCATATGGTTCAAAATTGCAAGCAATTTTTTTATCATAAAATTTTATATATAAAAAGAGAAAAGGGAGAGCTTAACGCTGTAGCTCGAGTCAAATGGGGCCCATCTCCTACACATAAGAAGTGATTGGAGGAAATTATATAAATATTCTCTTGTAAATGGTAGAGATACCAATCATATGAGACATCAACAATATTCATCCAAAAGGTGACACAATGCCATATCACCAATCGAGGATAAAGGAGAAAAAAATAGAGTTTAACCAAAGAGATCATTATGATTATATTCTTGGTGTTGATCCAATTCATTTTCATTACCCTTTTTTCTCAACCATGCCTACATGTCATTTCATGACTTCTCCTCATCAATGTCCTACAGGAAGAATAATACTTTCTATCGTATTAGATACATGAATGACTATAAGATTGAAATAATCTACAAGAAAATCCAAATAGGAAGCACAATAAGCTCAATATAAGAAAACCACCACAATGGAAATTCATTTGGTTTTTTTCGCCTCTTCTTTGACTTTTTTTTGAAATTTTTCTACTATAATTGTTGCTAGAATGCATATGTTGATTGGTCAAAATTTAGAACCCTTCATATAAGAATTTCCATAAACAGAAGTACACTAAGTTGAAATCAAGTTAATAAGGCAAGGAAAAACAAAAATAAAACAATAGGATAACCCCCCTTCTTTCCAAAAACAACCTTCTATGTGTTCTTCTATAGAATGGGGTTAGGGTTTAATGGAAGAGAACCCACAAACACTACTAGATTTTATCAGAATATTACGGTTGTAAACATTTTTCAAAGAAATCAATGGTTGGGGTATTTTGAGAAGCGTTTATGATGATGATGATGTGGCCCTTGAATTTTCCTCAACTTTTAATACAGGGAGAATGATTATGTGACTGCAGTGAGAGGATTAGTGATTTGTATCAGTGAGGAGACAATTGATAAAATCACATGCATTCCTCGAGGCTTACCATGGGATAAGGATGAGAGAAGAGATGCTACTATTGCTAAAATGTAGTTTTTCTTGGATAATAAGGAATTATAGAATTCAAAGGCAAGAGTTTTCCATCTCCCAGGAATGAAGTTGCATACCACATACTAAAATACATCTCTTATGATGGGAGATTTAGTGTAGTATTTGCATATCATTTGAGACTACTATATCAACTTAGACACCAATCTCATTACAACCATCTCAAAATATAAGAATTTTTTACTTCCTTTTACAATATTAAATGAGATGAGTGGTAAGGTTAAAGGTGGGAAACATGAGTCTTTGGTCCATCATGGGCTTATTAAATTGATTGTTTATGATGCCTTGCATAGATCAGAACATCCTATTCCATAGATTGGGTTCGTAGATATGGATAAATAGGGATTCTTAGTGACCCAAGAAGCCTTAAAATATATAGGGCTCACAAATATCAAGAAAGGAAAAGAAAAGGTAGGCACCAGGCCTCGGTCTTCTAAGAAAAAAAAGTTTAAACTAAGGTAACTGAAAAGGAGATTGTAATAGTGAAGATGGGGGAAACACCTTAAGCCCAAGAAAAGAACACAACTAATCAACTACGAGTCTCAAGTTTAAAGGAAACATAGGAGTAGGACCAAGTCTATCTCCAAATTGAAGGAATATTCCCAAACTATAGCAAATATAGAGGAAACCCCAATTTGAGAGGTGTTACACAGTAATTTGTCACCGTTGGTCACCGTCCTTGTTACCCCCCCGCTGTCACACATTGGAGGACACATTTACGGACCTGTGACCAGTGACATAACTTGAAAACACTTGCATTGAGGTTCCTTGAGTATGTGAAGTTCAATAACCCTGAAGACACCCTCTGAAGATTAACCTTGGAAGATGCCCTTTTTCCATTAGCGCGGGTCCACAGTGTCTGACCCGCGCCAATGGCTCAGTCCCTACAAAGAGGGCGCACCCATAGACGCTCTTTCATAGAGCACGGCCCGCGCCACACAGTTTGGGCATGATTTTTGGCCAGCGCATGCTAGAATTCTTTTTCCTCCGTGACTCACCCAGTTCCCTGAAGGAAAAAGCCCATAAAAGCAGTCGGGCGTCGGCTTTTCTATCCAAGGCAACTCAACTCAATGGTTATTTTGGGACATTACCAAAAACTCAGAATGTGTCCACGTACAATGCATATCTCCTCTCGCCCCATCTATAAAGGCCTGTCTCCCCATATTGAACGGGCTAGTTTTTGGAGCGAGTGTTAATAGTGCCAAGAGTGAACAAGCTAGTGAGAGAGAGATAGTATTGAGCTAAGAGCTGAAAGAGAGGTTATGCTGCCGGATTGTGGAGAGAGAAAGTGACTTTGCAAGACATGTCAGACTGACTGCCGACCCAGCTAAGGAAGATTTTGTCAAACGTCAAGCCCTTAAGTGTTGTAATTTCTTCTCTCTTTTCTATTTAATGATAAGCGACTGTTATTATGGTTCCATTCATGTGTTCTACTGGTAATATGTGAATTGTATCCTGCTTGACTGATATATAGTTGTACGATTTTGGATTTTATGCTTGTTTGTGGGTTGTTCTTCATTTGTGCAGGTGTCCATGCGTGGAGCGCAAGGATAGCGACCGGCCAGAGCTAGAGGACAGGAGCGACACTTCTCCCACAGCAAACAGCGTTGGATCCTAGGTTGGTCTCCCTGATCGACTTCTAAATTGTATATTTAGGAACTTGCATGCAGCGTGATTGATTGTTGCTAGACCCCTGTGGGGCTAGTGGGATCCACCTCTGTCCGCAGAGGGGATTCACCTCCGCAACAAATTGGCGACTCCGCTGGGGATGTTTGTCTATTGATTGTTTGTGTTATATTGTCTGATTTGTAAATCAAGGACGGAGCCTGAAGAGCGGCCAGGCAGCCTTCGAAACACTTCCACTATGCGGAAGTGAAGTAGATCAACGCCCCTTCAGTCCATCTCCGGGTTGATTTACAAACTAGACAGTATCGATCTTGCTTCGCATGTCGTTTTGCTGTCATTTTCTTGTCTGAACAATTTCTTTGCTTGGAGTTCTTGCTATCCTTCACTCACTGGCTCTGTCTAGTTCTTTTTCTTTTTTTTTTTGCCTAGCAAGTTCTCGCCAGCGCGGTTTTTCTCTGAACAGTCGCGCTGCTGGGCGTCGTCTGCCTTCGGACAACTCGTGCTACACTCTGTTTAGCGCGGGTTGCAGGCTTACGCTCGCGCCTCTATTTTTTTTCCTGGCAAATTCCCGCCAGCACGGTTTTTCTCTGGACAGTCGCGCTGCCGGGCACGATCCTCTTTCGGACAACTCGCGCTAAACTCTGTTTAGCGCGGGTTGCAGGTTTACAGTCGCGCCTCTGTTTTTTTTTGCCTGTCACTTTCCCGCCAGCGCGTTTTTCCTCTGAACAGTCGCGCTACTAGGCGCGATCTGCTTTCGGACAACTCGCGCTACACTCTGTTTAGCGCGAGTTGCAGGCTCACAGTCGCGCCACACTGGTTAGATCTGTTTATAAGCCTGTTTGTCAGTCTCTGATGCTTGGATCTGGTTTTTTGCCCTGTGTATGCCTTCTGGGAGTCTGTTAGATTGATAACTGGCTGGTGGTGTCTCGTCCTTCGGTTGTTTGCCATTGCCTTCCGATTTCACATTTTGTTCTTTTTATGTTATCGAACCTCCCGTGGGATTCACGATTTATATACCCAGTTCTGTTATCATCAGACTTTTACATTCTCCTAGTGGTTATATCAGTTTTTTCACTTCATGTTGCAAATATCTCTCCTGTAGCTCACTTATTTTTCCTTGATTTCGTGATAACTTAGCTTACGTAGTTACATGAAAATCTTGTTTTTCTTTTTTTTTGTTGGGTTGTTGTGTTTTGTTTCAAAAACTGGCTATTAGATTCTTTAAAAGCAATTATCTGATAGTGAACATCTCTTGAACGCTTTAAGTGCATCATCATTTTTTTTTTTTTAAAAGGGAAAAGGAAAAAGTTTTGTTTTTTATCATTTAGGCATGTTATGGTAGTTTTTCGCTTTAAAATAGAAGAAAACAAGAAAAGTTTTTCCTTTCTTATTGATTAGCTGCATTAGAATTTTTTGGACATCGTTTTGTTCGCATGAACCTCTTAACTCTCCTGTAGCTAGATTTCATCCAAACAAAACGAATACTGTTCTTGCATGTAGTTGCATCTAGCATTTTTCGAGGGATTACATTCGCTAAGGCCAGAAACTGAAACTTAACTTAAGATCAACAATAAAATTTATTCAATGAACCTAACAACGCATTGGAATTTAACGCTCATACTTTAGAGGTCTAGGCTAGAGACGTGTTCCGGCGTCGTTAAGACTGGTGGTTTATCGTCGAGTGGTTGGGTGATTCCTCCACGGTGAAACGATAGGTACCAGTACGGACTGTGCTCCCACGTATCGTCGCGTATATTTTGGGAGACCCCTATAGGATTACAACCTTTGATCCATAGGAAGCCGAGTCTGCCGCCCTACGGACCGTAATGCACTGAACACAGCATTCGGGAAGATTGACTGTAGTACGGGAAGTCCTTGGTGATATTCTGATCGCTAAGGTGTATAAGCAGTTTTACGGTTCGTTTGGCACACCCTCTTACCTAGATTTCCAGAGTAGTCAGCTTTTGATCCTTTTCAGACTGTCAAACAGAAAAGGTGTAAGCGAGCAGCTTGTCACTTCGTGCTCAAAAAACATTCGAAGGAGACTAGAGTCAACTTTTCATCCTTTTCTCGACTCTCTAAATATGAAAAGGTCAAATTAAAATGTCTTAATAATTTATCTGGCCGCGATCACATTACCCACTTAGATTTTGAGTGCGATAGTTTGACTAGGACTTCGTCTTTACATGGCAGATTTCCCAGGATTCATCAACCTAAGTCCCCCACCTAGTGGGGATGCTGGTCGTTTCCCTTCTCCTGGAAATGCTGGTGCCCTCTATATGGCAACACTAACTCTCCCAGGGTTAACTGTCGGGTTACCAGTTTGGCTTTTTCCAAACTCTGTGGTCCCTTCTATGTCGGCTGATACTACGTCAGTCCTGCTGCCTGCTCAACAACCAGTTGAGCCACAGGTGGACCCCACCCCTTCGACACCTACTTCGAAGACTCCTTCTTCGCCTGGTGGAAGTACCCAGGTCGCTCATAAGAAGAAGAAGAAGTCCCCGAAGAAAAATTCAAACAAGGGAACGGTCACTAACACAAAGAAGGCTACGAACACAACTGTTGTTCCACCACGGAGGACAGAAGACGGACTCCTTCCTACCCCTCCACCCAAAGTCAAGTTTCCATGCAAACTTTGCAAAGAAAACCACCTCCTTCGAGATTGTTCTGGCATTCCTAGGGTCTTGAGGATGTGGGCCTGTGATCCAGCTCGTCCATCACCGTCCGCTGTCCCTCACGGTGATGATACCCCTATAGTTGGAAATTCGAAAGGCAAAGGGAAGATTAGACTCCCTTGCAAACTTTGTGAAGGTCACCACTTCCTTCACCTTTGTCCACTCATGGACAAAGCCGCCTCTACGTTGGAAAGTCTTGCAAACCCTCCACCCCAACTCCCCGCTGGATATCAGCGTCTCTCTGCCCCCGCAGATTGTCCTTCTACTGATGACAAGACCAGTTCGCCTACCTCTCTTGCTCAGTCTCCTCTTACAGCACCTGGTTCTATCCAGCTTATCCCCGATCAACCTTCGATCGGCAATTGTGCCAGTTCGAGTTTACCATCAGTTGACCAACCTGTTCCAGATGACGGTCATAAACAGGTTCTTCATGTTTCATCAACTTCTGAATCCAACGACGATCCTCTTATCCATTTTGATTCAGAGGGTCCTCCACCGGCTCCATTTGAGCATACGGGCAGTTATCTGCTTCCCCTACCCCGTAGCTCAGCTATCTCCTTTGATTGGAGTCACCTGACCTCCTATCGCCTCCCATCCCATGTACCTTTCCAGATCACCGTGCATGCCTATAACACGGCCCTACCTGGCACCATCATGGCTGAAGGCGCATCAGCTAGCCTTATGTCCTATACTACTTGGCAAGCTATCGGTTCCCCGCCGCTTAAGCCGATCACACATACTCTGTTGGCTTTCGACGGAAGAGCATGTCAATCGTTAGGAATCCTC
>APFE030023603.1:21099-55685 GCA_000404065.3 Pinus taeda | reverse complement strand
ACACTTTTAGGGACTTAGGAGCCCTTAGTTTATGGACATTTATGATTGGGGTTGTAGTGCCCAAAAATGTCTATAGCACTTGGGTGTAGCCCTAAAAGCTACCTCGCTAGATGGTGGGGTGCACACAAGAAGAATATAGAAGGCTAGGAAGAATGTTAGAGATTGATGTGGATAAGGTTTGAACAGATAGATATAGTAATAGAGATAAAATATGATGGTGAAACTAATCCTAGGAAGGAGATTCCACAATAAGAATGGGTACATGGATTCATTCATACATTAGAGACAATCTCTAAGAACTGGTACTCAAAAATAGAGCTTCGACATGGTACAATAAATTGGAAATACATGGTTGATGGATTCATATTAACATTCACTTTTGAGGATGATTTCTCATACATACATTTGGCTCTTCAAACAGTTAAGAAGAAAATATTTGAGAATGTAACTCCACTGACATGGCAGCAACCTAATTGGGTTGTAGAGATAGAAAATGCATTACAATGCTATAACCTTACTCTAGAGGAAGAAGAATATCCTTGCAACATCGACGTAGCAGAACCAAAGGGATATCGCGAAGTAAATGGGCCTGAGTTAGAGATACCATATATAAGAAAGACATTGAAGACCAAGAAGGTGAACATAGGAACAGAGAAGGAGCCCAACTTTGCAACAATAGGATATTATTGGGATGAAGAGATTGTCAGTAAAGTTACAGAGTCACTTCATGAATATCAAGAATTGTTTCCACAAAGTTTTTAGAAATGAAGGGTATAGTAGGAGATCTAGGAGTTATGAAGATTCCCCTTAATCGTGGTATGAAGCCAGTCAAGAAAAGACCGTACAGATTGAACCCGAAGTATAATGAGAAAGTAAAGATAAAGCTTGATAAGATTATAGTAGCAGGAATTATTAAACCAATAGAAGAATCAGAATGGGTGAGTCCTATGGTGGTGCAAGAAAAGAAGACTCAAGGAGAGATTAAGATTTGTGTTTATCTAAGGAAGTTAAATGATGCATGTTTACATTATCCATTCCCTACCCCTTTCATTTATGAAGTGTTAGACAATGTAGGAGGTCAAGAAGCTTACTCATTTACAGATGGATTTTCAGGTTATCATCATATTAGAATTGCACTTAAAGATCGACATAAGACCACATTTGCTACAGAGTGAGGCTCATATCAATACATAGTGATGCCTTTTGCACTGAAAAATGCTACTGCTATATTTTCTAGAGTGGTGGTTGCAGCTTTTAAATAATATATCCACAAGTTTTTGGAGGTATACTTTGATGATTAGACAGTATCTGGGTTGTTAAGAATTTTTTTTGGAAGTTTAAGACTTATGCTTGACACATGCAGACAATATGAGATCTCCTTGAATTTAAAGAAGTGCATATTTTGTTTACATTTTGGCATATTGTTGGGACATACTATTTGCAAGCAAGGATTAATGGTGGACACTGCTAAGATTGTTATTATTGTGAAATTTCCTCCACCTGAGATAGTAAGACAATGTCGCACTACACTGGGACATACACAGTATTACAGAAAGTTTATCAAGTGGTATGCTTAGGTCATTGTGCCTGTGGAGAAATTATTGAAGAAGGAGGTAAATTTTCTGTGGAATGAAGAATGTCAGAAGAACCCTAACATATTGAAAGAAAAATGGTTGCTGCACCTATATCAGTGTTCTTGAATTGGAATAAGGAATTCCATGTACATGTGGATGCCTCTTGTAGAGCTTTGGTAGTAGTAGTGACACAACCCAATGCATGAGAGATTGATCACCCTATAGCTTTTGCAAGTAGAAAGTTATCCAAAGCATAGAGAACTATACTACTATAGAAAGATAAGGATTATCTATGGTGTATGCTTTGCAGAAATTTAGACATTATTTTCTGGGATCACGCTTTGAAATGTTCACAAATCATTTTGCACTGAAGTATTTGGTTAATAAACCTATCTTAGGAGGAAAGATTTGCATATGGTTACTATTATTTCAATAATATGACTTTGAGATCATTGTTAAACCAGGAAGACTAAATGTGGGACCTAGCCATTTTTCAAGGTTAGAAACAGGGGAAGAACCAACCAATATAGAGGATAATCTCCCTCATGCACAATTATTTGCTATCAGAGTTGCAGATGACCATTTTGCAGATATCATTTAGTTTTTGAACATAGGAATGGATCCTTCGGAGTATATTATGTAGTAAAATAAAGAATTAGTGGTTAAGGAAGCTAACTTTTCATTAATAGCAGGGCATCTATATAATATGGGACTAGATGAGATATTGGATATATATGTTGATGAACATGAAAGACAAGTGATTCTAGCATAATCTCATGGTGGTGGAGCTAGTGGAAACTATGCAGGAAAAGATAATGTGCAGAATATTTTGAGAGAAGGATTGTGGTGGCATACACTACACAAATATGCAAAGGAGTATTGTCGAGCATGTGATGTATGTCAAAGAACAGGAAAGCCTTCACGAAGATATGAAATTCCATTAGTAACACAAGTTACATTGTAAGATTTTGATAAGTGGGCTATTGATTTTGTTGGACCCATCGATCCACCTAGGAAGAGGATTGGTGCAAGTTACATAATCATAGCAACTAATTACTTTACAAGATAGGATGAAGCACAACTAGTAAGGGATTGTAGCATAGAGACTACTACGAATTATATTTTTGAGTATATATTTTCAATCTTTGGATGTCCAAAGATTTTGATGAGTAACGAAGGCTCCCATTTCCTGAATAAAACTATTGAAGCATTGATTGAGGAATTCCAAGTTTATCATCAAAAGAGTACCCATTATCATCCTCAAGCACATGCAACAGTAGAAACATTCAATAATATTTTGGAGAATGAACTGACTAAGGTATGAAATGTGAATAGAGATGATTGGGATCTTAGAATTCTAGCATTTTTATGGGCATATAAGATCACATGTAAAAAGTTGATAGGTCAGACACCATTTAGGTTATTTTATGAGAAAGTGGTTGCGATGCTCGTGGAATACATTGTGACTAGCTTGAGGATTTCAACTTTTATAGATATGGGATACCCTAATATAATGAAGGAAAGAATGGTCCAGTTGATTGGTTTGGAGGAAGACAGATTTATAGTGGGATTCCATCAACAAGTACAAAAAGCAAGAGAAAAGGCACAGCATGATAGGCATATTAAGCAAAAGAAGTTTCAAGTAGGAGACCTTATTCTCCTATATGACAGTAAGTTTGTGAAATTTCTAGGGAAATTCGAGATGCATTGGTTAGTCCCATATATTATTAATCATATTATTGATGGAGGCATAGTTGAATTAGCTAAGTTAAATGGAGCATCGATTCAGGGAAGGGTAAATGGAAGAAGGTTGAAGTCGTATAGGGACAACCCTACCCTTACAACCTTGTACTAAAGAAGAAAGGGGAAAAGTCGTAGTGCTACATGTAGCTGAAATTTGGCACAGGACTATAAACTACACTGCAGAAAGAGCTTCGACGCAGGAAGTTACTTTGCTACAGTATGAAGTATGTCGGAGTTCGTAGGAGTTGCGACATAAGACAGATGTACTCTACACTATGGAACGCATCGAAGTTTTCCAAAAAAAATATGACCATTAAAAGGGAAAAGTTAACATAAAATATGCTAAAAATTACATTTATGAGGACAGATTGGCAAGATCTAAGGATAGATATGAAATTAATGAACACAATTTGAATGCAATCTAGACAAAATCTGATCTAATGATGGAGTTTTAATTTTAGACTTGTTATAAAAGGTCACCTCCCACCCAATTTTGGAACTTTGCTGAATTGAGAGCTCGAGTATTCGTAGTGCAAAGAAATTGCAGAGAATTTTCATATGAATGTCCTGTCAATTAAAGAATTTGTGTGTATATTCAATGAGAGAGGCTTAGAAGGAGTCATGGAAATAGTTGTTGCAGCAACTGTTGATACACCTATAGCATCAAACGAGATTCCCATAGTAGCATCAACTGCAGTAGCATTAGCATAGAAACAACAAAGATCACCGAGGAAGAAACTGACTAAGGAAGAAAGAACCAAGAAGAAGCAGGATAAGAAACCTGCCAAGCCTCAACAACAACCTGAGAAAGTCAAACATAGTGAAGAAGAAATGGAGGAGGTGCAGATGGAAACAAATGGCGCAACATTTTTTCCTCTAACACCATACATTCCACCAAAGAAACCAAATGTAAAACCAATCAAAGACTCGAAGGATGAAAAGTTTGGAAACTTCACACCCCTACTCCTAGAGAAAGCACCATTTACTGGGGAATTACTTGGAAAAATACTGCAATTGAAGTTTTTAGACTACGACTTCAATGATAGGAATAAGTAACCTCAGTTTGCTCCAAACCAGTATTTGAATCAGGTGCACTACCTAGACAGTGGTGTAAAAAGGTTAGAACCATAGTAGTGAGAAAATGGGTTGGCATAGTCAGGACTACTCAGAATATTTTAAATGTGTCGCACTTCGGCATAAGTTTAGGAAACATGGTGTGTGTGTGTGTCAGTGGCTCCTGTTGGTGCACAATGGGGGCTTATGGATGGGAAATAAAATACCTATAGACCCAATGTTGATCTGGAGGACCATGAGACTACCATACCAAGGGAAGGACCCCGAAAAAGAATTTGCTAGAAAGGATCAGGATCGTGCCATAATGGACAACATGAAGAAGATGTTTGGGCTACAAAAAGGAAAAAGACACTATGACATAAATTCCATCAATAACCAAGCAGTTTGCTTCATAGCAAACATACTGGCTGGGAAGATCATGTGAAAGTTTTGGGCAAATGAAGTTCCTACATCAGTGGTTTCATTAGCCTTGCAGTGTGCCAATGGGGTTCAGTACAATTGGGTCAAATACCTATACAAGGAATTTCTGGATGATTCCTGTGAAGTCGAGGTGAAAGGTACCACATATCATTTTGTGTGATTAATTTTGATTATTGCAATGTTAGCATGGAGAGAGCTGGAGGATTCATAGTCCCCCCCAATAGCATCAAATGTCTATGAAGCTGCGCGGTTTGCCTCATTATGGTTTACCACTCAACCTTTTTGAGCTACGGAGAATAGAATGTTTTTTGTGTTATACCATATGGATTTGCATATGTTAGTGAACCAAAACCCTCGCCTATCGCCGAGCCTATACGAGAAGTATAGCATTGTGGCAAAGCTCAAGGTATTTTTTCATAAAGTATACATACAAGTGCATAGGGATATAAAGAAGGAATGGAATTCCCTACCATACTTAGTCACAGAAGATGATATGTTAGTACTAGTACAACAATGGCCCATAGAATGGATGACTACGCTGGAGGCAAAAGCATGAGATAGTGCGGCAGAAGAAGAGGAGGATACTCCACAGCACAACAAAGCAAGTGGAAAAGATAACGGCAAGGATGAGTAGGAATTAGAAGAAGAAGAGATACATGATGAGGGTCACAAGGATCCTCTAGAAGAGAAGAACATAGAATCAGAAAAGATAGATACAGACACCATTGTTGCAAAAAAAGGAAGGTAGAGGGCGAAGCTACCTCAAAGAGAAAGAAGAAGCAGAAGGTCGATAGGACAAAGGATGTCACGTCAATGGTTCTTACTGATGGGGACCTAGATCATATCAGAGATAGAATTTAGGAGGTGATAGCTGAATCCTGGAATAGAGTAGAAGATCACTACAGGAGACTTCTGACAAGTGTCAAAGAGTGGATCGTAGAATTGATGATACTGGCACAGATGATCAGACAAGAAGCACATATAGAGGAAATGATTGGAGTAGAAAGGTAGATAGAGCCTATGCTTGCAACAAGGTTAGCGAAGATACCTACTGGAGCCCTACCATTTGAATCTGCTGAACTATAGCAATAGGCTAAGGATTGGAAGCATATCAATATGAACATCACAATAGTGTCATTGTAAGGATTACACAAGTTGCACTTGGAAATCATAGAAGAGCTTAAGTTGCGCAAATAGCATGCCTTGCAACTAAATATTCAAGTAGAAAAAGAGTGAGCTCTTATTTGGCAGAAGCTGGAGTAGATGATCCAAGAAAGGGATCAAGTAGCAAAAAATCACCAGAAGATCAAGGAGGGAGTGGAAGCAACGTGTAAAGAAATTCTAGACCTTGATGTCTGATAGGAAGAGATGGTACAAGACAAGGTTGTGAAGCTCGGCCTTGCAGTGAAGCGATACAAGGAAAAAATTGTTGTAGTGCAATTCAAGTATGAAATGTAGATTGATGAGCTACAAATGAAATTGTAGTCAACTATGCCACAGGAAGTATGGGATTAGAGGGACATTTACCTAAATACTACAATGGCTAGCATCTCTGCAGCAGTGGCAGACTATGAAAAACTCTTGGATGAAAGTCTACAAATTTGGAATTTTCTACAAGAAGATCCAAATGTACAAAAACTGTAGGAAGAAATGCAGTAGAAGCAGTAGCAGTTAGAAGAAATTTGGGCATCTACAAAGGCCTTACCAATATTGCAGAAGCTCATAGAGATTAATGAGTTGAGGACCCTACAAAAGAAAATTGAGGAGCTGAAGAGACAAGAATAGACTTTTACTAAGTGGACTCAACCTTGGCAGGATGAGGCCCTCCAACTATCATAGGTAGTAGATGAGAAGCTTCAACAACTTTGACAGAAGGAGACAATGTTGGTACAAAAGGAAACAGAACATGTGACAAAAAGCACTACTAGAGGAAGTTCACAACGAAGAAAAGAAGGTAACAAAGACTCTACAACAGTTCAATGAGGCCTACAACAACATCAGAAAAAAAATCAGAGGCAAATAAACTAACTCAGGACAAGTCACATGTGAGTGTTGGGGGCCTTTTGGGCGCAACCCAACTTGGCCTAGATTTTTGTGAAGAGTCTCCATTTTTTGGAGCGGAGTGTGAAGTAAAGAATGTAGCAAAGTGCCAAGTGGACCATGTAGTAAATATACCACGTGGAATATGGGCTTTGAGGCAATTTGAAGCCCCTCATTTTCATAAAAAGAAAGTAATATTGTAAAAGATGAATGGTTTTTAGTAGCTTGTATTAGGGGAATCCATGGTATGTGGACCATGGTATTTTGATGATATATCCCTTGATGTAATAGTTTATATATGGATCAATAATAAAGGAGAGAATAATCTTAGAATCACATCTTGAATTCAATGGTTGTATCTTTATTATCTATGTTTTGGATAAGAAGGTGAGGCTTTATAGCTGAGTGTGTAGAGGCTTGAGTTCACAGCTGAGTGAGCAGGCCAAGGACTATTTGTTGTACAAATTTATTATTATAAGCAACAGTTCTTGTGGATGTTTACCCACATTAGGATGAACCATAGTAAAATTTGTGTCTTCATGTGTATATTTTCTTTTTATCTATTGTACAGTAGTAGTTTATTACAGTTGCATTTTATTACAGCGCAGTGATTATTATGGGTTTATATGATATTTTATGTGATTAAATGAATGCGAGAGAGAGAAAGAGAGAGAGAGAGAGAGAGAGATAGAGAGAGAGAGAGAGAGAGAGAGAGAAGCTGCCCAAAAGATGTACAAACCAATCTAATGAATACAAGAGGAATGTGTGAGTCATGAATGTGCCAAATGAGGAGTGAGGTCTCTTGTATTTATAAAATTAGTTTTGGGTGAAGAGAGACATCCGTTGGGCTTCTTGAGCCTATATAATGATGAAGTCGACCCAAACAATTTGCACATGTGTGGGCATAAAATCAAAATCACACTTCTACTTGTTCGAATGAGATGATCTTTATATCAATCTTGTACCTCTCAAAAAGAGGAATTCAATGCAATCATCATCTCCATAAAATGAGTTGTCCCAAGGTGGAATTTGGCCCTAGTTTCCAATTTTAACATGTTGGGTATGTGAAAGGAAAGGAAAGGAGCTCATGGAGAAGAGATAAATAAAACCCAACCAAAAGTGAAAGGCCTTAATTAAATCATGTACATCAGAATAATGAAAGTGGAAGGTAGAAGAAGGTGATAGAATAACCAGGTGGACTTGGATAGGTCCATATGAAAAAAATAAAATAGCATATGAAGGAATTTTTCCTAATATTAATATTTTCTAGCATATTTATGTGTTATATTTCATGAATATGTTTATGATGAAATGAATGTGTATGATTCCAATTCATTTAACAAGTCATTTTTTGAGAATCATCCTAGTGGAAGGATGATTAATTAATGTTTGTAAAACTTTAATGACAATTCAAATGGTATTTTTGGGATAACATGATGAGGTTATCCACTAAGTTTCCCTGTTATGTAAAGGATCTATTGAGAAAGCGTCCAAGAATAAAATCTTGTTGTTAACTATCATTTTGCTCATATGTTTATGAAATTTATGTGCTCACGTTTATATTATGTTTATGAAAAGTAAATGTTGAACATTGTATCAGTGAGTATACTAATAGGTAATTGGACTCCTTGGCTAAATCATGAAGCACATACACCACTGAGTGTTATCTTGGGGCCGAAAAACCACTCATTTCTTATAGTTCGACTATTGTCACAACTAAAGTGCTAGCTAGCCACATATATACTTGCCAAGCAATAACACCTACCTTATTGGAGGTGTTATTATATTGGATGTGTGATCATATTGGAGGTGTCATGATAATGGAGTTATGGTTGTAAATATTATTCCTCTCGATAGAATACTACCTTGATGGTAGTGCCCACACCCATTGGGAGGTGAGTGAGAGGGGCGGGTGGGGGGAAAGAGCTTATTGGAACCTATACAAAACAATTGTGTGGATTAGTATAACCACCATTGAGTGCTTCCTCTGGTGGTGAAATTACTAAGTGAGATGGATTTAAAGATGGATCTAGTTGAAGATGGCATGGAGCTACAGATCATATATGCCACTGAGTGCTTGCTTTGACTGAAAAACTACTTAGTGAAGTTGGTTGAAGACTTCATAGAGATAACAATTGAGTATCATTTTAAATAATTTTTTGTTTAAGTTATGATTTAATATGTTTTGAAATTATGATTGATCTCATAAGAATCATGTGCTTTTGATATATATGAATTATTGAATTGTCAAGCTTAAATATATGAGGTTGACTATAAGCAAACAATAGTAGCATGATAATATCAAAGTGTGTAGAAGTAGCATAATGGAGTTGAATACCTCAAGAACTAATCCATTGAATTGATATTAGAACCGATGATATGCATTAATCACCATGAGAGATTCCATGACTAATATGCTGCGTTAATAAATCAAGATAGATGGATGGCTTCGATTTAAGAACTCTTCCTGTGTGAGGAATCATTTCCAAGGGATGGATCATCAAGGGACTAGGGAAGTAGACAATGGGATGCCTAATTTTGGAAGGTGTATGACTACAAGGAAGAGAAAATCAAAGCAAATAAAATTCAAAAAGGCCATGTGCATACTCAATGGGATCAAGCATACATTGGAAATTAATGAGATGAATTTCTTCCTGTGAAAATGTTGAGGAAAATGGATGACAAGAATAGATAATACAATCCAAGAAATAGAAAAGATGATGATGAAAAGAGCTACATTGCAAAGTTATATTATTGTTTCTATTCTCTATTATAGAAAATTGAGGATGGTGTTCCTTTAAGGGAGTGGTGTTTGTAATAGCCCCCTATTCTACCCCTGCTTATTGTAATGATGATTGTGATTCTAACGCCAACATGAAAGGACTACAATTGGTTGGACCTTTTATTAAACATATAATATTTTTTGTTAATTAATTAACACAATTGAAGGTTGGATAGCCTTATGGATCCTTGGTCTAATGGGAAATTTTCTTTCCCACCTAACTTTACCTAAAGTCATTTTAATATTTGAAGCTCTCCTACCTGCATATTTTCTTGTATCCATGAGCCATATTAGTTTAATGATGTTGTTACTTGTGGTGTACTAGTGGTTTACACTATTTTTGTGCTTATTGGGCACCTATTGCATGTTGTGAATAAGCCCATACTCACTCAAAGAGGGAAGAGATGGCGTAACATATCATACCACAAACTGACTCATGGAAATATGAGATTGGATGGAGGAAGGCATGGATTTTTCCTCTTGTGACATGAAGGAAAGGAAGGGACACGAGTGGACTAAGAGGCACAAAAGGGACATATGGTGCCCATTTTGAGTGTTTTTTTCCACTAGTATATCAAGAAGAGAATGAAGGAAAGATGAAGTTGGGTTCTAGCAGTTGTAGGTGAATAAGAAGAGAAGACTAGCATGCAGGGATAGTGGAGAAGAAAAGAGAAATTTGTGTTGGGTGCTCGGATATTGGGATTCGGTCAATCTTACCAAACTTGTATTTCCTTTTATTCTTATGCTTTTATCAGAGAACTGGAGGCTTACTTCTATGACCCTAGTGATAATCCATATAGTTTAATCTATAACCATTTAGTTATTTATCTAAGCCTGTATGGCCTATGTGAACTTCAGTGTGTGAATGGACCCTAAGTGTTAGTTTTTGAGTTGCTAAAGCACTGGTACAGTGGACTCCAACTCCTCAACCATTGGTGTGAACCAGTTGGGGTGGCTAGATGCAAGAAAGGTTGCAATGTTGTTGTCCTATAGTTGCGTGGAGAGTGGAATTCCCTCCCATAGTTTCCAACCATTTCAACTTATTCAAATAATTATTCTTAGTTATGCATGTTAGTTCACAAGTAATAATATGGCTTATTGTGTGTATAATCAATTATTAATATTTTGCCATTTATGTAAGAATATTTGATTTGTTGTTTAATCATGGTTTAATAACTAAATTGTATATTTATGGTGGTTATGAGTGGTTTAAGTTATGCATTTGCAGCCTTCTTAGCCATTTACAAGTTGTCTGATAAGTTCCTAATGTAGAAATTCCTTGTATATTCAAACTTCTTATGTAATTTAATAAAACAAAAGACTTGAATCTACTCTACTCATCAATAGAAACAATTAATTGATAGATAAATGACAACATAAACATGAGACAAGATTCAATCACATATGCTAAGATATTTATATAAGGGGAACACTTATTGCTCAAAACCCCTTCCTATTTATATATTGCATTAGATCAGAAAATATAGAATAAATACAATGCGTGTTCAAGTTGAACAATCTCTGCATAAGTATAATATATCTCACTTCTTCCTACACAAGCCCTGGTTCAAAATCCCCCTATTAAATAAGAATTTTCCTCCATTGGATTCTGTAATTCCTTAGGTCCTTTTCTGACTGAATGCACCATATGTACAACTTGAACTAGTTTACAACTAATAGTACACTTCCCTTGAACTCCAATCTGAAATGGGCAACTTGAATTCTACATGCTTGAGTTAATTATTGTTTATTTATCATTTAATTGGTTGAACACATGAATTTGCACCCCACTGTTAGACGTCCTACTAGTTACTCCAACAGTTGGAACTAGTTTAATAGACATTAACTCAGTTAAATTGAATTAATTAATTACAACTCAAAATAAACTCAACCAGGGCTCCTATAAAGTAGGAGCCACTCCACATGACTCAATTTAGACCCTCAACTTGATTTAACTGAACCCACTAAGTGAAATTAACTTGGTTAACTCATTCTTGTTGTCATGCGATGTGGAATTACAATTTTCTCCTAATTTAATTCAAGGAAAAAATTAATTTAGGATTTTTTTGCTACATTTTCAACACTCCCTCTCAACAAGAAATGCATTCACATCTACCCTGATCTAGCACCTTTGGAATGTACTACATGAAACACATCTCACTTTTATTTTTACTACTACAACATCTGCAACTAAAAAGAGTCCAAAAAAGTAATTGAATCAACTGTATCTACAATAGACTACTAGGAAAATTGTGTTGTTGTTGCCTCTTCTACTAAGCCTCATGCTTTTCGTTCAACACTTATCTTCACTCCTTAGTATCTAATGACACCAATCCTCCTACTACTAAATATTGTGGGGCCTCGTAGCAAGGTAATGATCCATGAGGAGAACACCTCAATGGACCCTACCCAAATTTCTACAACTCTTGGACTAACGATCTACATCGCTCCACCTCCCTCTGCCCACTTGGCTCTAGCTATCCCCGTGTTGGAGGTATTTGCTTGAGTGCATTATGTGGGATTTATGATTGTGGATAGAAATATCTCCCCTAGGTTTGGTGTCTAACCTAAAAAAATTGAATGACAAAGCACCCGATGTTTTCCTTAAAGTAAGTATATGCCAGGAAGAAACCTACTTGGAATATGTCATATGTTTCACTCCTTCTTAGGCTTGAACACTCCAATCCTAGCTCCAACTTCCAAAATTAGAATCTACACAACTAGACAACACAAGCCAAGAAAATACGAGATCTATGTAGCATCATCTATCTACTTCATTCAACATATCAACATGGTACTAAAATACATGAAATAATGACATCACATATAGGAAAACAAAATATATCTTTGTATTTATATAAATGGAGTGAGTTACAACCATAAATAGGTGTTGATCTTGTAGAAGAGATCCTCTATGTTGTTTACTTTCCCTTCCTTTGACACAAAGTGTACCTCCAATCACCCTAGATGCACGAAATGATAACTCTCACAAAAGCAACACAAGGGTAGAATCACTCTCCAAAAGCCAACCCCTTGCATATGGAAGGTTGTAAATAAATAGAGGAGTGAGGTAAGTTAGGATTCCTTATCATTTTACCAATATTGTGATTGAGATCCACTCTTGATGGGAGGATGAGATCTGAGTATAAGGGATGGAAAATCCAAGGTAGGATAGGATAGGATTCGAAATTTTTATCTGAGGTAAAGAGTTACAACAGATCCTAGAAGCTTCTGGAAATGGAGTCTTCCTAATTCTCTCTCTTTTTCCCAAATTTCTAAAACCAACACAGTTACAAGGAGAGGAACCTGTAGGTGATCAACGCAAGCCACAATGGAGTAACCTATAGGTGAACATTATCTAGCAAGAAGCCATGGTGCATTGGTCCTAAAATTAGCTTAGATGATGTAGTTTAGGGAAGAAACTCTAAGGAATGAGAGATTCATGCATAGGGATTTGTACAATGATGATGTAAAGGGGGAATAACATGTCAATGATCCCATTAGGAGGTTGATTGATCAAATGAGAATAACTTATAATAGAGTGCCCTCTAAAATGCAAAGTCAGAGATGATGACTAATAACTGAAGTGATTTACTTGGTGACAATTCGGGATCAAGAACAATCGACGAGCTTCATTTTTTGTTACAATACATTTACATCATGATATAATTTTGCTGAGGGAGGCATACCCATACTCAGCACATAAGCTAACATAACATGTATAATGATCAAAATACATGTCCATTGATGGATGATGGCGGAGCCATGACTGGATGACTATCAATATGATCATAGCCATCATACATAGTGATCTCTGTATAATCCTGAGATCATATCCCGGATGGCGGAAACTAGATCTGGAGTCTTCTATCTCATCCACACAACCAACCAATGTATGAGTCTAACCATGTGAATCAATGAGCTGAGGTCGAACATGGTAGACACCATATGATTACCAGCCAATGATGTAATTCGTTAATAGATGTGAGAGAAACCACCGATGATGTTAGTGGCTCTCAAGGTACTCATGTACAATCTGTATGGTGTGAAAAAATGAGATGATGTTGAACACCACACATAACCTTTCGGTCCAAGGCCAATGATGTAAAGAGATGAAACTTTCCATTACTGTATGCAAACACCAAGGAACCAAGGGGTGTTTCTAAGTCAACTTATTTGATAATGTGTTGATGTTGATAGGAAGCGACCTGTCGCAAGAGGGCCTTAATGTATCCCCCATCAGCGACACGAAGCAGGTATCATGATTCAAAAAAAATGATTAGAATAATGTTGATATGGAACTAGATCAAGAAAGGAAAACATCGAATTAATCTTAAGAGTATTGTAATGGATATCAAACAAATGACTTCTCTTGAACGCAACGATGACACTAAATGGAGTTGGAAGCATTGACCGAAAACTGAAATGGAGGTTATGTGAAGGTATAATGAATTCAAAGACAAGCAAATTACCTGACCCAACAACCACAAAGATGAAGTAGAAGAGTGTCATATTCAAGAATGACTCCCTGCCATTAATAAATGGAGTACCTTGTTTTCCCAATTTCCCTAACCATACTTGTCAATACCTCTTTGTTTTTTAATAATCTTGAGGAGGATAAAATCTGCTTGATTTGTAAATCCATCCTTTGGATGAATCCCTCTGAGTATGTTTAAAGAACCCTAAGAAGGATTGGTTCAACCTTGTCATGTTCAACAAGTCCATATTTTTTTGATGTTTTAACGAGTCCATTGAAGGTAAAAATCAACATCATTTTCATGTTTAGAGAGTTTGAAAAAGAGGCAAAAAAGAAAACTCCAAATGTCCCCTTTCATAGGTAGTCCCTTACCTCCGAAAATGTAGAAAAAAATACCCAAGAGAACCTCTTAGCCATGTTTTACTAAGGTATTCCTTTGTAGTTAGTTTATCCCAGTCTAGAAAAGGGTTAAACTTAAACTGAGTAGACATATTTTCATTTACTTTCACGAGTTCGAAAAGACAAGTACTTGACAATATTTTCATGTTTTTCGAATCTGGAAAGAGTTGAAAGAGGACTCCAAGGGGTTTCTTTTTGTAGTTTTAAAGAGCCCAAAAAAAGGATAAAATTATACTCTTCGTTAAAAATCACCTTTGTAAACCATAACAAAATTTGCTAACAGTTGTCAACCTACTCAGAACAACACAGAAAGGATTAAACATACCCATTTATAGTAAAAATGAATCATCACTAGTTCAAAAGATTAAATATGAATAAAATAATGAGAAATATGACCATATATTCTTAAAAAACATTGTTCATCCTTACAATTTCACATTTACCTCTAACAGTAAGAGTCCTAAGTACTTTTTCCCTTGATATTCTACAGTTGATTGTGGCCAATCCAGTGGACAATTTCGAGTATTGTCACTTATGGGTAGGAGCTAAAACCTTTCTCTTTCTTTTAGTGGTTCCATTCTATTATTTCAAGAAAACGTTTTGAGTTTTTGAGGGCCTTGGGGTTCCGAAATTTCACCCTAGGACCAACGCAGGCCTAGAGGGTCAAAACGTGTGTCGCACCTAGGTATTCATGCAGTCCAAACAGAGGTGAAATGCTCTAGTTTACTCTTTTTGGGTGCGTTGGGCGTAAATATAAAGCTTTTTTTATCAGTTTTCCCTCGAAATTTAACAAATTATTTGAATGAAATGATCCTAATGAATCTCTTGTTGATGTTTCAAGGGTTCATCAGCACAAAAATGGCTTTCATATGTAGAGAAAGAGAACATGAGGAACAAGATTTAAATGTAGCAAATGATCCTACTACCATCCAGGCATTAAAGAACAATGGATTACTAAAATTCTTTTGGCTTCCTGGTATGAGGCAACAGATGGAGTTGCTGAAATACCTTGTGCGTACATGGGATGTTTAGGAATAAGAATTCAAGTTTAGGGAACATCTACTCAAGATAAAGGTAGAGGATATCTAATTTATAACATGATTTTCCATGAGGGGTTCCCCCATATCTCTCCTCGGTGGGAGAAGTGGTGGGAAAACACTGAAAGATTATATCACCACCTATTGTAGACCTTGAGCCCAACCAATAAAGGATAGAAGGATCAATATAAAAGATGTGATCCGGTTACCTTTGAGAATGATCTTATTCATTATTGTGATATTGGTAAGTAGCTCCACATTGCATGTGGGAAAGTAGATCATATATGCAATATGGATTGGAGGGTTTAGAGTCAACACTCTTCAATTGGAGAGAGGGAGTTCTAATCAATATGAAACAACAATTGACTAAATCAAAGCAGGGAAATCTAAATAACTTTGGATATGGTATGATCTTAGTTTCCTTTGCATTAGAGCGGGCTCCATTACTTTAGCCTCATCATTTCATACTTGATCCTATCGATCTGACGGTGCCACGAATGAGGTGGATAGATCACATGTCCCGACATGCAGAGCCATTGGTGATCATATTCTCACCAACCTTCTTCAGATGATTACACAAATAGTTTATCATGGTCAATGAGTATCCTTACACATGCATGGATTTATATGATGACCTTGACCTCGTTCTTCCTAAGGGTGAGAAATGGGTTGTTGTAGGTAAGAAATTTCAATCTTCTAAGTTTTGAGATTTTTACAATTCTTTTTGTGTGTGTGTGTTTTTTTTTTTTATGTTTCTGAGACTAAACTATTGATGTTTCATGTAAATTAGGAACCAGTTTGATCTATTGGTGCTTCATACATCTGTCATGCAGAGGAATGACAACAGGATTAGGTAGTAGAACTAGCATGGGTCCCTGCAGTGGGATAGGATATCCTACGAGATCTAGATGTAGTAGAGGTCCTATCAGAGGTAGAGCACTACATGGAAGGGTCGACACATGGAATTGATGATACCAGGGTTGACCAATTTCCACTGCGACTTCAGTAATACACCATTGGAGTGCCTAGTCATATCGACCGACTACTGTGCAAGATGCCTCATGCAGTGCCATTCTATCATGAGCATCTTTGATTATGTCTACTTAGATTGTTGCTTATAGTTTTTTATATGGGCAATGTATGTAATATGTGTCTCAGGCACAAATTTTTATAAAACCAAACTTCAGTGTCTTTGGGTTTCTATTGTATTTTCAACATGATGTGATGTGAATTTTAAATTAATTACATTCGTTGCAAGTTTCTATATAAAACATGATTAGCTAGGGAATCTATCAATGTGTTTAGATTTCTAGAAATGTGTACATATTGTATGATATCAAAATGTATTTCTATAAGGTGTACTCTTAAAACCATCCATAAGATGGTGGGACTTCTAACTAAATAGATATCGGCAAGGTGTAGTACTACGAGTTGTGAGTCAATTATAACAACTAAATGGAGCATACCATGTGCAATAGCATCAGACAGTAGCTTGACCACTACGCTATACTCAGCGATCTTTTTGGTGGAGTGATCAGTACAAATCCCTTGTAGACTCACTAACTTGCCATTTGGAGCAATGATATTCCATGCTAAGGAATATAGGTTCTGAGTACTATGACTAGAACCATTAGCATAACCAATGAAAAATTAAAGAGATAATGACATCTGCAAACCAAATGTAAAAGAGAATCAATAGAAACCGTGTAAAACTCTGAAAAGTCACACTGTAAACACACTCAACACACTTATAGACAATATGTACATAGTGAAAACTACACTTTAGATCAAGCATAGTATATTTTGAGGTACATCCATTTCTAATTTGTACCAAGGGAACTCCATCAAGATATACTAACTTGTAGGCCCCTTTTACAAGGACTCGCTTGATAATGTATGGACCTGACCACATTGGTTGAAACTTTCCTAAACCTAACTTATCAGACTCCTAGTCATATAGCAAGACAAGGTCTCTTTCTGAGAAGACACGAGGATTGATACTCTTGTCATACTGCATCTTCATGTGTATTTTATGAGCTTTGTTAGTCATAGAAACATCGCGTCAGGTTTTATCTAAACGAGTCAAATGTAAAAGACGCTTCTCCTCTACGGAAGTGGCAGGAAGAAGTTTGATAGCTAGTTTTAATGATGGAATTTTGCATTCAATTGGGAGGATAGCTTCCAGACCATACACCAACTAAAAGTGTGTGAATCTAGTAGTCGTCATGACTGAGGTTTAGTATGCCCGTAAAGTAGCATACAATGTACTAATATGAATTATTATTAATATGAATAGATTAATAATTTAATATTAATAACAAATTTACTAATAATTAATTTTAATACACTAATTATTATTAATATTAATGGAAAAATTTAAATACAATATTTGATTGATTAAAATAATAAAATAATAATAATAATAATTTCTCTTCAAATCTAAGATTCTTAAAACTAAGCCGACATTCATCTCATCCTTCAATCCACTTTCCTCACAACTATTTATTTACCTCAATTAAGCTCTTCTACTACCAGCATTCAAGAAAGTCCCGATGATGCATCCCAGTTGGGATTTGAAACGTTGATGGAAAATAGGTTTTACTGTGGATTCTCCGGTAACTATGTCTAATTCTAGTCTGATTTGTGGAACCCTACCATTCGTTGAAGTGTTTTATTAACAACTTTGTTGATGGACTTAACCTATCCATTAGCCTGAGGATAATAGGGAGTGGAAATTTCATGGGAAAGTCCTAGCTTAGGAGTTAGTTCAATCATCATATGATTCCAGAAATATTTTCTATGATCCATAACTATTGCTTGTGGAAAACCAAACTGTGCGATGACATGATTGAAAAATAAGTATGCATTTGTTTCAACAGTGTTGTTAAATATAGTTATCTCCTCAACGCACTTAGTGAAGTAGTCAACAACAAAAATAATATAACCATGTTCGCTATCTAAGTGAGGGTTACATATCATGATGTCGATATCCCATTTCACAAAAGGACCAATAGCGATAACGGGATGCATACAAGGCTCGAAAAAATTATGTAAATATAAATCACTGAGATTATACTCAATGGAATCAGGTAAGGAGGAACGGCAGTGATGTTCTTCCCATGACGCATCATCCAACATCATGATTTCCATGATTCTTTCATCTGTAGCAAATACATGTGAGAAAGGATCGAAAGACATACCATAGTCTAGAAATATGTCTACCCAATTAAATGGATCAAAAGAGGAAACCACACAAGCTGAATAAATGGCTTTGTAATCTAGCTCAATGTGGCTTAGCGGAATTTAGTCACAAAAACTTTGGATGTCAGTTTCGTCTGGTACAATCCATGGATCGGCCAAGATAGTAGAAGAGGATATTATGTTGATATAGGGCACCAAATATGAATTATCAAGAAGGAGAGGAGGAGGGAGTGAAAAGGTCCCCATAAGCAAAGAATCCTTCAACAATCCAACTCTAACATGCTAATATGAATGTAGGGTTTCCCCTGCAAGAGGGACACTTCCAGTAACATGTGAATTGGAGGAAAAAAAGACGATTTAGTATATGGCTACAATCTCACCTTTATGAGGAAATGTGATCATACAGAAGTAATTCAAAATGATAGCAGCCATTTCATAAACCTACATACATCCTAATAGAATATTGTAATCGAGAGGTCTGTCAATAACTTCAACTTCTATGGAAACAATTTTTCCTCCTAATTCAAATTGCAGGGAGTTCAAAATCCCACAAGGTTTAGATGTTCTCCTGTCAAAGGCTTTCAATGTAGTAGGTGACTAACTCAGTTGAGGAGAACCAATCACCTTCCAAAAACATGGACATAATGTAAGTCAAGGCTCCCTCATCCATGATGGAACGATGAATGTTCTTTCCATGGATGACAACTTAGATTATAAAAGCTAACTGAGCTGGAAGCCGAGGGGTATACTTTTCATCATTTGAATTAGTGATTAAGAATTTGCATCTTAGTTCACCCAATTTCAGGTTGAGTCCTTTGTTCATGAAAACCTAGATTATGTTTGATTTCATTGGAACCCTCTTGTGTTTGTTTTGAATAATTCTCTTGTATATATCACATTTGCTTAGTTAGAATTCTCATTTTCACAACAAGAAAGGAAATTGTGTATAGATTACATTTGCATGGTTTTCATGGGAATCATGCATAGATTAAATTGCATGGTTTGGCATATTTTAATGCTTTGGATTGAATTGAAATAGTGAAATTGAAATATCTAGTCAGGAAGCTCTTGTTTTCTACATATTTGATTGTTGCACCATTGTTTGCACCTCTTCCCTACACTAGATAGCTTTCATTGAAATTGAAAAGAGTTATTTTTCTCATATTAGTTGCGTCATAGGTTTGTTCAGGTGACATCGAATTTTGAGCCTTGAAATCGAAATCTAATTCAAGATAAACTCTAAATTTCACCTTAATTAACCTAAGGATCATTTGTAACATTAACACAAACACTTAGAGGCCTATGCTAGAGATGTGTTTCGGCATCGTTAAATGTAGGAGTTGTCCTTGTTCACCAACATTGTATCTCGGGGGTGAAATCTCGTTCCATGTATGTGAGGGTATAGGATCGTACTAGACATACCTTTGGGTATATTGGTGGCATTCCATGCACGTAAGTATATGGGAATGCTTTCATCGAATGGTTACGCATTAGACAACCCTACTACAAACTACACTCCCATGTATCATCGAGTATATTTTGGAAGTCCTCTGTATGTTTCTATCCATCCATAACTAACAAATTTGGTCACCTTGTAGACCATGATACACCGAACACAACATTCAAGGAGATTACCTGCATGTACATTCAGTACTTAGTTTTCCAAGGTGTATATTGTAGTTCACGGTTTCTTGGTAAACCTTTATTCTTAGTTACCTCTTTTTTGTTTATTTCTTTAATTTCTAAAATCAATTAACTAGCCATGTAACAAAATCCTCTTCTTGGAAAGACCCCTTAGTAGATATGAGATTAATACTAATGGTAATGATTCCCAAGTCCACCAATCAAGGGAACCCCTCTGACGAGAATCCCAATATTTTTCCTTCTTTTGGAAATATTGGTGCTCCTTATACGGCAACATTGTCCGTTACCAGATTTACCATTGGTTTTCTAGTTTGGTTATTTTCAACCGCTATGGTTCTGAATGTCCAAACTGCTTCTCAACTGAGTTCTCCTCCACCTAAAAAACATCAACCTCATGTTGATCCTAATGTTGACCCTTTGCCTTCTTCACCTATTCATCCTTCTTCCTCCTCCTCCTCTTTGTCTAGTGAAAGTCTATAAGTTAGTAACCAGGTGGATAAGAAGAAGAAGAAAAGGACGAAGAATAAGAAGAAAAATAAGCAGGGGGCAACCAAGCAACCATTTCTACGAACGCAGCTAGTATGGACAAACCTTCAAATTAGGGCCATTAAGTTAAATTCCCTTTCATGTTATGTAAGGGTTATCACCTTCTTATATATTGTCTTGGTATTCCTAAGGTATTAGAAGTTTGGTCCATCCACAGGATCACATAGGCCTTTGTCATCATCTTCTGGAGATCATGCTGGTGATAAACCCTCAACTAGTGATAGTAAGGTCCATGGGAAAAAGGGTAAAGTCAAATTTCCTTGTAATTTATATGAAGGAAATCATCCTATTCACCTTTGTCCTTATATGGATAAATCCTCAAAGGCGTGGGAAAACTTTACCACTTCTCAGCCACGACTTCTAGCTAGTTATCATAAGCTTTCTCCTAAGCCTCCACTAGTTCATGAAGTGATTGATCAGAATATGAATCCAATTAATCCTGATCTCTCTGAATGTGAATCCCATGAGTTCACTCTGAACCGACCAATGGTTGAGGAAATGGTTGACTCGATTCCACGTTTATTTGATCGTACCTTTCCTATAGAGGTTGAGCTTCATACTGCTAAGGTTCTTATTTCTTCTGATTCTATAGGACTCGAGGGCATTTCTCCCTTCCCTACAAAACCCCCTCCAAGGAAACAGGTCATTGCTTTTGATTGGACTCAATTGATAGAACCTCATATCCCTTATTGCATGCCCTTTAAGATCATGGTAAAGGATTATAATAAGGACATCCATCACATTGTTATAAATGAGGGAGCTTTTGTTATTATTCCATCCTCCTCTGCTTGGCAAGCTTTGGGTTCCCCACAACTTGTGTCTATCGCTCTGAATCTATTAGCTCTTAACAGAAGAACCAGTTAACCCTTAGGGATCCTTCCTCATTTTCCTATTACCATGGGAGGAAAAAATGTATGTATTGATGTTATGGTTGTCATGGGCCCTTTGGACTTCAATTTTCTCCTGGGGCAAGACTATGTTTATGCTATGAATGTTGTTGTGTCCACACTCTTTTGAGTGATGTGCTTCCCACATGATGGAAGGATTATGACTATTGATTAGATTTCAATTGTTGGTCCTAATTTGTCTACCAATCATCCTACTTCCCTAAGTGTTCCTAAAATACAAGTATCTTCCCTGCCACAGGTTAACTATGTGGCGACCTATTACATGCCCATGTCTACTGATGATCTAGTTGGTGATGTAGCGAATCATTTACAGGGGGCATTGGAGCCTAAAATTTCCATTGGATCCCTTGATATGTATCCCTTTCATATCATTGTTCTCCCATCTGATGAGAACCTCTTGGAAGCCATGGCCTCTTGCAAGTCATAATCAAGGTTCCCAGAGCAGATTTATGTTTCTTATGTCAAGCTCAGTAAAAAATGAAACAAGCTCATGAGAAAAGTTCCTTTCCTTATGTCAAGCTCGTTAAAAAATGAAAAAATTTCCTTCCAACTTGAGTCTTTGATTAGATCTCACAAATTCCCTATTGAGTCTTTCACTTGATCTCATAAATGAACCTTCATTCCATACACCTTTTAGTAATAAGTAGTCTACTTAGGTGCATGAAATGAATCTTGGAAGGCATGTACCTTGAACTGAGCCATTATGCTACAACCATGCAAACTTATTTCAAGCATAGTTTTTCTCTATTTCAAGCTTGTGTAAAAATGAAACCACTTTCAAGCATAGTTTCCCATGTTTCAAGCTTGCGTAAAATGAAACCAATTTCAAACATAGTTTCCCATGTTTCAAGGTTCTGTAAAAATTAAAGCATTCCCATTTTATCCCTCGTGATTTCCATTTTTATTAGCCTATTTCTGCTATATGAGCCTTCATTTTCTCATTCCATTATCACCATCTGCTTGGTCAATCATACGCCTTCACTTGGTTTTTACCCTTTCCTCAGGAACCACTACAATGAGTGGTATTATTAGCCAACCTCTTGAACTCTACATGTTTTGAGAAGTTACATCATGACTAGAACCATTTTATACCCTTTATACCACTCGTTCCTCTAGGAGGAGTCCTCTTTTAGCTCTTTTCAGACTCCCAAAACATGAAAAGATTGCCAATCACTTGTATTTTCAAACTTGTAAAAGCAAATGAAAATACGTCTACTCAGTGTAAGTTTAACCCTTTTATGGACTGAGATAGACTAACTAAGAAAAAGGAATATCTTAGTCGAACATGGCTAAGAGGTTTTCTTGGGTATTGTTTTCTACCTTTTCACACCTAAGGGACTACCAACGAAAGGGGACATCTGGTGTTTTATTTTTTGCCTCTTTTTCAAACTCTCTAAACATGATAATATGTCAAGTTTTACCTTCATTGGACTCGTTAAAACATCAAACATCGATGGACTTGTCGAAAATGACAAGGCTGAAATACTCCTTCTCATGGATTGTTAAATATACTCATAGGGATTCATCCAAAGGATGGACTTACAGATCAAGCGTATGTTATCCTCATTAATTTTGTTATAAAACAAAGAGGTACTGACCAGAGTGGTTGGGAAAAATGGAAAAATAGGGTACTCCATTTGTTAATGGTGGCGAGTCACTGTTGAACACAACACTCCTCCGCTTCATCTCTATGGTTATTAGGTTAGGTAATCTGCTTGTCTTTTGGTTCATCATACCTTCACAGAACCTCCATTTTGGTGTTGGGACAATGTTGCCAACTCCATTTCAGTGTCGTCGGTGTGTTCAAGAGAAGTCATTTAGCTAATATTTGTTACAATACTCTTAAGCCATCATTCTGTGTGTTGCCTTTCTTGATGTAGTTCCATATCAACATCATTTTTTCTCAATCGTCATACTCATTTCATTCCATTGATGGGGGATACATCAAGGCCCTCCTACAATGGGTCGCTTCCTCTCGACATCAACACATTATCTAGGAAGTTGACTTAGAAACACCGATTGGTACCTTGGTGCTTGCATACATCAATGGCAAGTGTCCTCGCTATCGATGACAGGTTTACATCATTGGCCTTCGATTGAAATATTATGTGTGGTGTTTGACATCAATTCATTTATTCACACCATACAGATTGTACTTAAGTACCTTGAGAGCCATTAACATCATCGGTGGTTTCTCTTGCATTTGTTAACATCTTACATCATTGGCCGGTAATCAGATGGTGTCTACCATGTTCAAATTCAACTCATTGATTCACATGGTTAGACCCATACTTTGGTTGGTCGTGTGAGCGAGATAGAAGACCCTGGATCTATTTTTCATCATCTGGGCTATGATTTCAGGATTATACAAAGATCACTATGTATGATGGCTATGATCATACTAACAATCATCTAGTTATGGGTCCACCATCAGTCATCAGTGGACATGTTTGTTGATCATTACATGTTATGTTATCTTATGTGTTGAGTATGGGTATGCCTCCCTCAGCAAAAGAATGCCATGATGTAAATGTATTGTAACAAAAGATAAAACTTGTCAGTAGTTCTTGATCCTGACTTGTCACAAAGTAAAACACTTCATTCATCAGTCATCATCTCTGACTTTTTTCTTTAGAGGGCACTCTATTATAACCTATTTTGTCTCACATGATCAATCAACCTCCTAATGGGATCAATCAACATCTTATTCCCCTTTAACATCATCATTGCACAAATCCTTATGCATGACTCTCTCATTCCCCATAGTTTCTATCCTGAACTACATCATTTGAGACAGTTTTAGACCAATGCATCCTAGCCTCTTGTTGGACAATGTTCACCTATAGGTTGCTCCACTGTGGCCTACGTTGATCACTTATAGGTTTCTCTTCTTGCACCTACGTTGGTTCTAGAAATCCATGAAAAAGAGTGAGAATCATGAAGCCTCCATTTCCAGAAGCTTACAAGATCTATTGTAACCATTTACCTCATATAAAACTTTTGAATCCTATCTTATCCTACCTTTGAGTTTCCATCCCTTATCCTTAGATCTCATCCTCCCATCAAGAGTGGATCTCAATCCCAAGATTGGTAAAAGGATAAGAACTCCAAAATTACCTCACTTCTCTATATATGTACAACCTTCCATATGTGAGGGGCTCGATTTTGGAGAGTGATTCTACCATTATGATGTTGCTATGAGAGTTATCCTTTCATGCATTTGGGGTGATTGGAGGTACACTTCATGACAAAGGAAGGACAAGTAAACAACTTGGAGGAGATCTTCTACAATATTGACATCTATTTATGGTTGTAACTCAGTCCATTTATATCAATACAAAGGGTTATTTTGTTTTCCAATATGTGATGTCATTATTTCATATATTTAAATACCATGTTTATCTGTTGAATGAAGTAGATAGATGATGCTACATAGATCTCGTAGTTTCTTGTCTTGCATTGTCTGGTTGTGCAAGTTCTAGTTTTTGCAGCTAGAGATAGGATTAGATCATTCAAGCCAATGAAGGAGTGAAACATACGTAATATTCCAAGTAGGTTTCTTCCCCTCATCTACTTACTTTAAGGAAAACATTAGTTCCTTTATCATTTTGTTGTTCTAGGTTAGCCACCAAACCTAGGGGATATAATTTTGTCCACAATCATCATTCTGGCATAACACTCTTGATTAGGAAATGGATGAGTCAAAACTGTAGTAGAAGTGGAGGACTTAAGAAATTGATTCACTTAAGCACGGTGAGGACAATCATGTGTAAAGTGCTCCTCATTGCAAATCAAACAAGGATATTGAGGCTTCCATTTCTCATTAGAAGACTTATTTGTTTATTTATCATGGGAAGAGGGATCTTTCTTTTTCTTACCTTTTTCTTTCTTCTTGCTTCCAAGTTATCGTTGATACTTGCCTTTATTAGATGAAATGACACTTATCTTAGAAGCAGAAGCCGCAGGAGGGTGGGATTGAGGGTTTTGAGTAGATGTGGGTGGAGAAATACTAAATCGTTTACTCACATCTACATGTTTGTAGAACCAATAATGTCATCAACGGAATGAGATTCTTTACCACGTATAAGAGGAGGAACAATATTTGAAGGTCTCAGAGAATTTGGTATCTTATCTTAGAGCATGTCAGATTGGGTATAAACCAAATCCAAATACTGTGCACAAGCAATTACTTTCTCTTCATTCATGACTCCACCTTTGGCCATATCTTCTATTATGGGTGTTAACAAATATTTGGTGAACCATTTCGCAAGTAATTTATCGAGGACATAAGTTTTGACCAACCGGTGATGAAACCTCCACTCGTGAATGTAATCCAAAATGTGAGTGGAATCTAATTGTTTGAAGTTAGTTATCAATTTCATTCCAGTTTTGTATCTGATGGGAAACTGGAAATGCATGAGGAAGGTCATGGATAAGGTACTGAAATCATGGAATGAAGCTTTGGTAACTCAATATACCATTTAGTAGTGGTACTCGTAAGCATTCTTTGGAAAACACTAACTTGTGTAGAATCATCATTAAGGGAGTTTGATGAACACCAGAGATGGTATGTCCTGACATGCGTCGACAGGTCTTCGCGTCAATTCCCATTGAATTTAGGGATGATGGAAGGAAATTTAGTAGGAACAATCAGCCACCAAGGCGAATGAGCGATGGGGTCATGGATGAGCCGAGTCAAATCTAGCAACTTGAGAGTGGCCACAAAAGGCAACTACTGACTAAATTATAGTGGAGGATGACCTAGATATGAAGGAATAGCCTGGGCAATAGGAAATTGCATTCCTAGATAAGGAGGGTTCTAGTAATAAGGAACCTGGTTATCAAAACAAGGATGATTCTGATAGCCAAAATACAAGTGACCTTGTTAACCAACTCCAGGATAACCATGAATTTATTTTCCTTGAAAGGGCACCTAAGGGATACCTTGATAAGGTCTATATTGTTGCTCGATGGGGTTTTGGATTTTCCCATGATAAAGAGGGTTCAATTGGTGTTGTGCCATACCTTACATAATTTATTCTACTAGAATTTGAGAAATACCTTGTGAAAGAGATTGAGATTGTAAAGGAACTTGTAAAGGCTGAGTAAGTGGAACCTGAGAGGTACTAGATACTAAACGAATGGGTTGAGATGCGATCCCAACTTGTATAGTTTGAGTTACATGAATTTTATCTTGTTGAAGTACAAATTGAGGAATAGGAACTTGAGATGATGGCACAAGTTGGAAAACAAACGATGAACCCAAAATCAAACCAGATTGAATGGGAAATGTAGGTTTCTAAACACTAGTAGCCATCACATGATAAGGTGGACTATAATAAGTTTGGTTACCAATCTAAGGTATGCCAAAGACAGGTTCTCACCCTTCCAAAGGAGGAGGGGATGATGGATGCAACTACCCCCCTTATGGAGGGTACCTAACATAAGGATAGTAAGGTTGTTGAAGAGGACCTTGCCCACTAACATAAGGACTAACCTACTACTCAACTATCAATGTAGGAGGAGGAGAAGGAGCATGTTGAGCAACACTCATAAGAGCAGCACTAGATGGAATTCCCAAAGTGGATGACATGGGGGATGTCCATAAACTGGAAGATGCACCAAATAAGGTTCCAGATAAGGACTAATAACTTGGTGGGATGGATAGGCCACCATACAAATTTTCCTCTGGTGATGTCAAAAACATAGATGTGGAAGTGACATTTGAAGTCTCAACCATAGTTGTAGCTGTAGGCTAGGAAGCCATATCATTCTAGTCTTGGTCAATAATCCCAATATGGATTGTCACATGAAATTATTGGGTAATTCAAAAGAACCAGACAAAGTAATTTGTTCACGAGGTGGAGGAGGAAGAAGAGGATGGGTTGGATAAAATAAAGTCCCTCCAAATGAGTAGAACGGTGAATCTATTCTTGTGGGATATCCTTAATACTCACAAGTCCAGGTGGAAGTGGTTCACCGTCGGGGCTGAGATAAATAGTGGGTGGATATATCTGAGACAATGGAAGAGAGGATCAAATACGTGAAGCAATAGGTGAAGATGACTGAGGCTCCTCAGGTTCACTAACCTTACGAAATAAATTTTCCAACTCCGGAAGGTTAGATTGTATAACCTCAAGGAACAAAATCTCAGGTAATTCGGTATCGGTTGTGTCACTTTCACCGACATGATTCGATGTAATCTTGGGTTTGGTACTCAAGGGGACAAATGATTCTGGTTGATCAGATTTAGAAAGAGGACCAGAAGTAGTTCTCGAGTTTCCTAATTCAGTACTTTATGTTCTTTTATGCTTCTAACGATGTCCAAGAGTAGCCTCTCATGGAAGAGGAGGTTTATTTTGCATTCTACACAAATGATGGAGTGGTGGATCTTGTTGTTCCACGTTGGATAGTAAATTATGTTAACGCAAAAAGAAATAAATCAGAAAGAGGGTAATCTAGCCATAAAGTATTACCAAGAAACTGTGAACTACAATATACACCTTGGTGAACCAAAGGACTTAATGTACGACATCCAATTTTCCTGAATGTTATGTTCGGTGTATCACGATTTATAAGGTGGAAAACTTGGTTACCTATGGATGGATAACAACCTATTGTGGACTTCCAATGTTGGCATTATGATACAGGTGTTGTCCTTGATGGCAACTCACTCAGATGAAAGATCACAGTATAGCATGTCAACAGTAAAGAATTACAAATTAGACTACAAAGAATGAAGAAAGAGAGTTATACATATGTTCAGCTTGACCAAGTTGCGTATACATGCAGGTTCACTGAAAACAAGTAGTGTATACATACACATGCACTTTCACAGATGGAAAAGCACGTATATCTTGGAAAACTAAGTTTTTGGTCTGAGGTATTTGGTCCAAGGTATTTTGATCCAAGATATTGGTCCTAAGTGGCTTTGGTCTATGGTATTGAGAAAGGCCTAAAATTATATAAAGAGGAGAAGATCATTAGGCCAGATGTGCAAGTATCGAATATCTGATGAAGTGTGAGATCTAGTATGCAAGTTATTGGCTTATGGTATTATGCTTGATCTGAACCAAGGATGATCCTTAGTAGTTGATGAGGGATAAGATCTAATGATGGATAAGGATCTTAAGGCTTGAAATGAATTATCATTATGTGGTTTGATCATGTATAGTCTAGATCTGAATACTGACACATGTGTTATTCTGTAAATATTATGATCTGGGTATAGCTGAAGTCCGGAATAGCTGCAGAATTATGAATTAAAATTTGCAGATGTGTATGTGGGTTGGCTTTGATAAAAGAATTTATACACGCTATTTTGACACATGGAAGTAGCGTATACCTTATGAATGTCGATGGGTTGTCAAAGTGATTGATTGATTCAGTTGTGGTTGATTCAAAAAGTGATGATCGAGTTTCAGTGATTGGTTGATGCAAATGTATTTGATGATTGTATTGCAGTTATGATGTTGTTAATGGATCCAGTGTAAAAATTTATGAAACATGGTCCTTGGAGGAAGAAATAAGGTTGTAGCCTTCTATAGGTCACTGCCTACATACTAGTTGTTGAGGTATAAAAGGTGTCTTATTAACTCCTAATTATCTTCACATTAGTTATCAATCCAGGCAAGATTTTTTATTTCAAGAGTGTACATAGTTTGTGGCCACTATTTACTCAAGAGTAATGTTTCTAAATTGCAATACAGTGCTCTCAAATACAAGAGTAAATGGATATAGCTACTGAACTCAAATTACAATTAAAAGAAAGCTTAACTTGCTAATCGAAACCAAACCAAACATTCATTCAAGTATCAGTCAAGAATACAATAACAATAACTCATTTCTCTTTTAACTGATTGATATTCCAAAAGTATTTTCTAATATGAACAACCAGGATCTCAGTCTGAGAGCGTAGACATCAGTAGTCAATGCTCTTTACAGTGGAGAAACTCAAGATAGCATGCTAAACTAAATTACTAGATTGGAAATAGAATGTTGAACTCAAATGACTAAATCTGAAATCATAATAAGGAAATACTGAAACAGGTAATTGAATAACAACTTGAACCAATACTTATGTAGTGTGTAAAACAGAGTAATTACAGTCAGTCTAAGAATATGAAATAGTAAAGCGACACGATAAATGGAAATCAAACCAAACCATCACATGGCAGAAATCATAAAAGAATGATACAGGAACAACAAGTGAATCTACTAAGGCCGGGCCCTTAGATGCCAGTGAACACCACCAAATTACTTCAGTATGAGAGAAGGAACATCAACTGTATTATATATTAATCATTGCAAAATAGTTATAGCCATTTCATACTCTGTTTCAGCAATGAGAGTTGATGATCAAAGTAAAAATATAATAGTAATTTCTAAATAATCTCCAATCTCCTTTCTCTTTAAAATCACTGCCTTTTATAATGGCCAAACAATAAGAAGGGTAAAATAGTAATAGCAATACCTCAAGATCAAGAGATCCTTATGGATTTGCACAATCTTCCATCTTCAATTAACTTTATTTCCTTGCGTTGATGGTGTGATCTCTTTTGTTCTTATCCATAATTGCATGGTCCATCCTTGGCTTGCTCCCTGTATGCTATTTCCTGGCTATGGAACAACAGTTGTTCCATTTCATCCTTTTCCTGCATAAGGAGTGATAACAATTAGCTAAAGCATGATGATAGATAATTCCCTTATTTTTACCATAATCCTTTGATATATTAACACTTTAGGGTGTAGAAGGGATATAACTATAAGAAAAGGATAATGAAATAAATTTATATATATATAATATATTATAATATATTATATATATATATATATATATATATATATATATATATATATATGATATAGATATAGATATAGATATAGATATATATATATATATATATATATATATATATATATATATATATATATTTATTTCAACATACTCCCCTGCTTACCCTTTTTCATGTCCTCATGAAAACCATATAGTTTGTATGCAGAGTAGTCAAGGAATAGGCTAGAGAAGGATTGTCATGAAGTGGCCTGAACCCATGATTCTTGGCCAAGGTTTTTGTTATCACTCGAATTTTCCCAAAATTTGTAAGAAGGGGAAAGGGGTCCGAGGTAACCACAAACCAACTTTTGGGTACATAATCTAGCCAATCTATACCTAGAGAGGGCTCTCTCTTTTAGATTTAACTTTGTTTTAGAAGATTTTAGGCTAGTTATGAAAGCTTTGATTTTGATTGGATTTGGTGGTGAAATTCAGTAGCAGAAGGGTAGAACTAAATAGTTTAGTCCATTGGGCTAATGGAGTCAAAGAAAATGGTTCAACTAGATTTGGTTTCTCAAAAAAGGATGGCTTCACAGGGCAAGATAGTTAAACAGGGAGCAAATAGAGACTTAAAAAGATGGGATGAACTTAAAAGGGATGAAAGGCAATTAAGAATCATTCAACATATTTTAAGTGAAGAGAACTTGACTAATCACCAATAAAGAGAAATTAAGAATTCTTTACTAAATGATTAAAATGAATAAACTAAGAAACATGAGCAATTAAGAATTCACTTTTTATGCTAGTTTAGAAGAAAATATTGAAAACAAAAACGATTGAAGACATATTGCACTTAAGCACTTTCTGAATTATTCTTTTTCGTTTTAATATTCAAATATGGAACATAACTGATATAATAAACAAGAAAACATTAGCACATGAGATATAAGATACTTATTTGTCTGATGTTTAATACATGAATCCTGTGGAAAGTCCTTTGCATTAATTCTTCATCCAGCCAGCCATGTAAGATTTGATCCACAATGCTTTATTCCAAAATAATCATTTTTACAACAATGTCTAAGAATCCACCCTCAATACTCTAAACGAGGGAGTATTGATACAAAATTTTCACAATAAAATATCTCATAACAAAGTGAGATATAATCTGAGATGATTAACTAGAAGTTACATGAAGATAGGGCCAGATAGTCTCGTAGATAACAGATAGAGGAAAAAGGATGGTTTGTTGTCCCTATTCTTGAGAGTGTGCTGGAGTTAGGCTCTATGATTTGGCATCTTGCTGTCTTTGATGTAATTCTGTGTTGGCTGCTCTGTTTTTATCTTCTGACTGATACCCTTTGACCTGCATCTGATACTCTTTACCTATTTGATCTCTGTTCATCCTCTTTACCATCATTGGTTGTAGTAAATAACCAAAATTTACCTTTTACCAAGGAGAAACTACAAAATTTCTAACATTTCTTCCCACCATTTTGGCTGTGGTATTCTGGTTTTTTTAAGTTTTCTAAGAGTTTCTTGAGTTTCAGTGTCCCTGAAAAAGGTAGGCTGAATTGGTAACAAGTTCTTTATTTCATGCTCAACATAGAACAGGTTCTCTAGACTGTCATAGATAACTCTGCCTATAGGTAGTGCCTTTGATGCTGATGCACTTGTCGATAAACTGACCTGGTTACCTGCATATTGATTCAATTTTTCCACATAATCTATATGCCTTATTAATTTGTCATTAATAACTAATGGAATAGGTAGCCCTTTACTCTACAAAATACCAAATTTCTCCGTAAAAGCATTAATTTCCTCCTGCATGTCATGGCATCTTCTTTCTAAATTTTGCATCAGAGTCCTTTTAGTTAATACCCTTTTGAATTCTAGTATGGTACCTATTCTGTCTTCAATGCCTAGTTCTTCAAGCTGGTACTTATTCTTATTATTCAAAAAATTTATGAGCTTGGTGGCTTCCTCAGGGATCTTTCATAATTCTACTCTTGTCTTCTGAATCTCTTCTCGGGCTACCTTTACCAAATCTATTTGCTCAAAAATTATTTGGATTGATGGAAAAACATCATTTATTGATTGAGTGATGTTGGCCCATAGAATCTTCTTAATGTCTATCAAAGGCTTATCAAATGTGAGATCTTTTTCTAATGATTTCACCTTGTTTTCTAATCCTTTGATTTCCCTTGTTTTTTTTGCAACATTTATCTTTGAGAGATCATATCTTTGCTCTAAGTCGACATATTGTTCTTTTACCTTTTTTAGCTCTGAAACTTGCAGTTTCCTTTCTTCTATCGATTTTATTAGCTCCTCTGTACTTAGATTTGAAATACCTGTTGATTTTGTTCCTATTCCTGTACCTGCTTCTGTGGTTGGACTTGTGACTACCTCAATTGTGGCTGCTGGAATGTTTGGTGCCAGAGCTATTCCAAGGGCTGAAGGGACTACAGTTGAGACTACAAGTATCACATTGGGAGGCTGAGAGGTCGACTCTCCCTGCTTGTCCTTCAATGATTTTTCTAGTTCTTACTGAGTCTCATTTAGTCTTTCATTAAGTTTTAAGACTAAATGCATTAGTTTTTCTTCAGACCTTTGCTTTATGATCTCAGCAGTTTATGGGTGTCTTGAAGGAGGAAACTTTAGCTGCTTTCTTAAGGCAGCTATGTTTTCACCTTTATTTTTAATCAAGGATTCTACACCCTTCACATCCTTCGGATCATGACCCAACCCAATGATTACTTCCTCTAAAGACTTTATTCTGTTGTCTTTGGCCTATGAGGAGGCTTTCTCTAGCTGTAATTGGGTAGTTGTATTATTCAAAGAATTCTTCAGTCTTTGGGCCATCATGGCCTTACCAGTCAATGTAGAACAAATCATCTCTCTCATTTGTTTGTGCAACTCAATCTGGTTCAAAGGATGAATGTCCATTGCCATGACCTCAAAATTGGTTCTGAGATAGTTTGCTACTGATTGAGGCTGAGATAGTTTGCTACTGATTGAGGCTGTGGCACTTTAGGTTTGAAGTAACTCATTATCATTTTACCTTCTTTGATGTCATAGGATGACATCAATCTATTTTGATTAGTGGTAGCCATTTTCAAATACTGATTGTAAACTTGGAGCCTTAATGGATCATTTCTGTCTTTTATTTCTATAAACTTCTTCTTGATATCTGAAGTGTCTTTCCCTGGTGGCCTGAAAGATGATACCTCTGTACTTTGCTGTCTTTATAGCTCTTGTCACTGTGAGCTAGTGGATGTCCCACCTACTGGGAAAGTTTGATGACTATCTACTCTTTCTTTCCTTTGACTATCAGTAGTCTCTTCAATAAATTCTGACTCTGAAAGAGGATTTAGCCTTTGCCTTTTAGCACCAGGGTGTTCTGAGGGTCCACTGCAAGGGGTAGATACTTCCCTGTCTCTCTTTTTATTTATTTCCTCATTCAGAGGTGTCTACAAGATTGGGGGTTCTCCAACATTGCCTTGAGTTGGAGAGGTGTGAATTTGGGTCTGTTCCTTAGAAGTTTCAGGCTATTTTGACATTGTAGATTGCTCTGTAGCTTGAAGATCAGAATGTCATCCAAGTATACCACTACGAATGAGTTGGTGAATGGCCGCAAGATGTCATCCATTAGCCTCATGAAGGTTGCAGGAGCATTCGTTAACCCGAAAGGCATAACCAACCATTCGAAAAGGCCCTCCTTGGCTTTGAAAGCAGTCTTCCACACATCAGAGGGTTCGATCGGTACCTGGTGATATCCTGACTTCAAATCAATCTTGCTGAAATATTTTGCCCCCTTTAGCTTGTCCAGGAGGTCATCAATCCGTGGGATCGGGTACCTATTACGGACAGTGATCTTGTTCAGTGCTCGATAGTCAATACAGAGTCTCCAAGTCCCATCCTTCTTTTGTACCAACACAATTGGGCTCCCGCAAGGCGATGAACTC
>APFE030023603.1:0-19661 GCA_000404065.3 Pinus taeda | reverse complement strand
AATGGCTGCAAGATGTCATCCATTAGCCTCATGAAGGTTGCAGGAGCATTCGTCAACCTGAAAGGCATAACCAACCATTCGAAAAGGCCCTCCTTTGCTTTGAAGGCAGTCTTCCACACATTAGAGGGTTCGATCGGTACCTGGTGATATCCTGACTTCAGATCAATCTTGCTGAAATATTTTGCCCCCTTTAGCTGGTCCAGGAGGTCATCAATCCGTGGGATCGTGTACCTATTACGGACAGTGATCTTGTTCAGTGCTCGATAGTCAATACAGAGTCTCCAAGTCCCATCCTTCTTTTGTACCAACACAATTGGGCTCCCGCAAGGCGATGAACTCGGACGAATGTGGCCTTTCTGTAGCAGCTCCTGAATCTGCCTCTTCATTTCATCATTCTCCAGAACGGAGCACCGATAAATTGGTCCATTGGGTAGCGGTGCACCTGGGGTCAGATCGATGGAGTGCTTGACCTGACAGTGCAGAGGAACCTCTACGGGGGAGGTGAAGATGTCCTCGTACTCCTCCACGACCTTGTCCATCTGTAGTTGTCATGCAGAGGCGCCCTGTCTGGAGGTTGTGGCCACCGTCTTCTTCTTTCCTTGAGGGCGTATTGTCAGGAAAACAAATTTTCCAGTTTTGGAAATGATCTTACTGCATTGTTTTGCAGTAATCAAAGAGATGGCAGTAGGCGGTGCTACCTCTGGTATCCTGTACAATTGGTTTCCCAATGTAATAATAACAGCACGGGGCTTTGATTCATACACAGCATGTCGCTTCCACAAGTATGGTTGTCCTAATAATACATCACAAACTTCAAGGGGAGCAATGTCACACAATACCTCATCTATGAAGGGCTTGATGTTGGATGGAAGGCGACACTGTTGGCTCACGCGAAGATCCCGTCCTTGGTGCAGCCACCCGATGGTGTACTGTTGTGGATGTGCCGTGGTCGGTAAGCCCAACCGCTTCACGACCTCTGCCGAAATGAGGTTCTTTTGGCTCCCACTATTGACAATGAACTGTAGCGGGGAGCCTCTTACCCACATCTGGGAGTGGAAGAGACGCTCCTCCTCCTCTGGATCTTCAGGTTCATTTTTCTGGATCTTAGCAGTAGCAACAGTGGCGTTGGGATCCGCATCAATGATCTGCTTCCCTTTTTCATTCCCCTTGTCAGGTTATGACTCAGAGTCAGAACCTGCATCTGATTCTGAAACCTTTAGCTCAGCCACTAGTGACTGCTTCGCTCGACACTCACTTGTGTTGTGAGTGGAGCTCTTATGGAACTCACACCATTTTCCCGTGTCCTTTTTCGGCTTTGCCACACTGTTCTTTGCTTGTAGCTTTGGCGGGTTGTCTTGGGCTGCCCCGCCTTGGCTTTGTCCTTTGTTCTGTGGTTTCGGGGCACCTTTCCCTTGCTTTGGATTCGCAGATCCAAAGTCTCGCTTCTTTTGTTTAAACTTCTACTCGATCTTGACGGCATATTGGTATGCTATGCTGAGAGAGGAGATGTTCAGGAATTCCATTTCTTCCTGGATGTACTTGTGTAGGCAGCCGCGATATTTGAGTATTAAATGCTGCTCTGAATCCTTGATACCCAACTTCGTGCGAAGGGTATGGAAAAGATTGGTGAACTTTGGCACATCTTGATCCCTTCCCTGCCACAGCGTGGTCCACTTTATGTATTCATCCTCATAGCTTCCAACAGGGTAGTATTGCTCCTTAATGGCCTCCCGAAATGAATTCCAGGTGGGTGCGGCTCAAAATAGCGAGCCTGTAGTTTCATCCTTCTGCTCGCAGTAGGTTTCCCACCAGTCCTTGACGTGGGGGCCTGCTTTGAGAAGAGCGAAAACAATCTTTTCTCGACTTGAAAATTCATGAACAGAAAAATATCCTTCTATTAGATTTAACCATTTATCTACGGCATCTGCGTCTATTTGACCCTCGAATATGGGGATTTCAAAATTAACTTGTACCTTGAAGGGTGTGGCATTTCCAGAGTAGCTATTGGAAGCCAATGCATCACTTCTGGGTAGCTGTTGAAGGATCTGTGCAAAGTTATCCATCATCGCGTTCCTCTGCCGCTCGAGTGCTTCCTCGAGCAAGATTTTGATAGGATCTCCTGCCCCCTCTTCTTTCTTCTCATCCGCCATGGGAGGTCGTCGAGATTTGCGAGGTTGGTCTTGCAAAGGTTCGACCAGTTCAAGCCCTAACTCCCTATATCCTAACCTTGTTGGGGACATGCAAAGAAAAACAGAGAAAAAAAAGCAGACCGCTCTGATACCATTGATCCAGATTTAAACAGGAACACAATAAAATACAGAGATAACCATATACACAAAGATGCAGCGGAAATAATACTTCATTTCATTAATGGAAAATACTGAAATATGCTTACAACCGGAAATAGAAATAAACCAGCTAGGGCGATGGTAGTTTATTTCTGAGAAGAGATGTGTGGCTACATGCCTCTGAGCTGTGTTACAATGAGGCTCAAAGGCCTATTTATTGTTGAGAAACAATGGAAAAACCCTTCACATTCCAAAACCTAACCCTGGAAGATGAAAAGCCAAATTGTGGGCCCCGTTTTTGGGTAAGTTGGTACATCAACTTCCCGGGGTCGTGAATTGGTCATCCTATCTCTGTTTGACGCGCATGATAGCCCGTTGGAAAGATCTCTCTGAGGACTACGACGAAAAAGACGATTTTTAGTCACGAAAAATCACTGGCAGTAGATTTCCCAAAAAACGTCGTTTAGGGCCTCAAAACGGCTCTGGAAGTTTAGGACCCGAAAAACTGCTAAAAATAGTAAATTGTGCTATAACTAAGGAAACTGAAAAATACTGCACGAAGCACTAGAGGGGATCCAAGTCGAATTAGCGGGTGGCCACCAATATCCACTTGGATCAAATGAATAGTGAAATAAAAGGCACTGGTAGTGGCTAACAGGTTCTGGGCTGCATCGGCTACGATTTCTTGAGCAAGTTGGTAGTTAAAAACTTCGAATTGTTGACCTCGACGTTCTTTGCATGGGAGAATAGGTTTGCAGTAAGAAGCAGCAAAAATGACATTATTTGTTTTATTTACAAAATCAAGGGTTGGCGGAGGTTTTTGGCTTTCGGGCGATGACATCAGCTGGGAGTGAATTGACATTTTTGTCTTATGCAGAAAGGCGGTAAGCAGTTTCATGTCGCATCGCTTTTGGGGATGGGCGGTAATGAGCCAAGAGCTAGCGATTCGATAGGTTTTTCGACGCGTGGCAGAGACACTGTGCTAAAACCACTTTGTGATTGTGCGCTAACGCGTGGTCCACAAAGGGTTGCACGATATTAATAACAGTCATCAGATCCCGAGGACTTGATCAGACAGTTGATGGGAGGTGTGATACGATGGGGGTTAACAAAGGCGGGCCCAACATAATTAGGGGTTAATTTAATTATATCAGGAGTGGTGTGATAGGTCGGGGAGGTTCTTAATTAACCATGAGGGTTAATTAATCCCATATTGATGTGGCGGGGGATTAAGGGCTATTAACTAACCGTGATAGTTAATTAATCCCATTTGTGATGTATTATGGCTATAATTAACCAGGGGTGAAATATATATAGAAATTGGGGGTTTTTTATATGTTTAAATAATACAAGCGGGGGTAAACGTTGTGTGGGAATTATGTAATATAATTTAGAAATTAATATGGTAATGTAATGAAAAAAGAGCCAAGTATAAAACATTTAATAAGTGTATTTAACTTAGGCTTAAATGAAAAAGGGTTTTTATGAGAGATTATGTAATTTTCCTAAGTAAAATAGGAATTTACTTAGAAAAAGACTTATGAGAGTGAATGAATGATTTATGAATGATTTAAAGTACTTAGGCTTTTAAATTATTGGGTCGAGGGTCCTGTCCCTCCAGAAGTCAGAGAAATGCTCTGAGCCCCTCCAATTTAGCAAATACCTTAGTACTTAGGGGAAATTAGTGAATAATTAGGGAAAATGAGAAGGGGAGTTAATTATTCTAACTTTTCTTTGCTTGAGATGCTTTCAATTTACTGTATGCCTTGGCCTTGTGATGAAAGTGAAAGATAAACACATTTAGAGACATCATTCATCACATATGATTCTGCAATATCAACTACCTACCCTACGTACTTTAACCTAGCATTTTTTCTTCTTTATTAGGGTGCACTTATACTAGCAAACCCTTATCAAATCTCCCTTTTCTTTTACATGGCAAAGCCTATCTAAGTCTGCACTTATTACATCCAAGGGCTCAGATTAAACTGTTTAGCTCCTTTTTATTTACTCTACCTATCTACTTATCTGCCAAGATTATACTGTTTCGTCAGATCTTTATTCTTTATTTCTTAAACATGTAATTGAAAGATGAATTAGCCAAGTTTAAACTATTTGGCTATCCATGAATTATGACATAAGTGACAAGCTACACACAATTGTTTATTCTACAATAATAAAAAGGTAGTGGCATTTAGACTTGCACACTTTCCTGGTCTTTCTTTTTGTTGGGGTTCATTTTCTTTCATTTTTTGACCATTTCTTTATTCTTTTTACCCTTTTATTCTTTTTCTAGGGCATGCCCTTTTTACATTTTTTAACTTTTTTTATTTTTTTAAAATATGGAAAACCTTTGCAACAATAAAAGTTATAAACATAATACATAGCTCATCAAGTCAATCATAACATATGACTCCTATTGGTATGGGGGCCTAATAGTGTCTCCACTTGGGGATGGATTTCCCTGGTGGAAAGTCAAGAATAGTAGATCAGAGGCCTCTGAATGACTTTGATTGTGCTCTACAATCTTCTTCTACTTGCTGCTTTATTGTATGACAATGATTCTTCTAAAGCTTAGGGCCTTCTCTTTGGGCTTGAACTCCAAAAGTTACTATCCAATCCAAAAGTGATATTACAAAGGATATAGTATGTACATGTTAATCATCATGGTAAACTTAATAGGTAGGATCAAAGTAATGTTCGACCATTCACTGGTCCTTCTTCTGCTTCCATGCCATCCAAGTTCTTCAAATAATATGGATTGTTTCCTTGTAGGGCATGGATAACATATGGACCTTTCCATAGGAAGTCAAACTTCTCATGCTTCCCCTTACCCTCTCTTCTGGAATCCCATCTTAGCACTTTGTCTCCAGGGTAGAAATCTTCTACTTTAGTTCTTCTATCAAATATTTTCTTGAGATTTTCCTGCCATATTTGGGATCTTTGGTACACCTCCTCTCTAGTCTGCTTTAAATTGATTGTTTGATTAATCCTTCTTTGGATATCACTGGGTTCCACTTCAACTTCTTGAATTAATTTCATAACAGTAAATCCTAATGATGAAGGAAATACAGCCTCCATGCCATAGACTAATTCATAAGGACTAGTGCCAATGGATTTCTTGGTAGTAAGCATGTTTGCCCATAGTGCATGTATCAGTTTCTCATGTCAAGTCTTTTTATTTTCTTCCAACAATTTTTTAATGATATTTATGAGGCTCTTGTTGGAGGATTCAGCTACTCCATTTCCTTGTGGATAATAGGTTGTGGAATGGCCTAAGGTAATGTGGTATTTATTATAAAAATTGATCATCTTTCTTGATTTAAAAGCTATAGCATTGTCAGTTATGATTTTTGTGGGGCAGCCGAATCTGGATAATATGTTGGTTTCTAAGAAACCTACGATCATTGTATCTATGGCCTGTTTGGAGGGCATGGCCTATATCCATTTGGTAAAATAAGCAGTGGCAACAAGAATCCATTTATGTTGGCTAGATGAGGGAGGATGGATTTCTCCAATGAAGTCAAGACCCCATTGTTGGAATGGTTTCTCATTAGAGATGGGTTTTAGGGGTAAAGGTAATAGTTTTCTCTTGCCCTCAAAAATTTAGCATTTATGGCAAGAGGTGACAAATTTTTTCACATCAGCAAACAATGTTGGCCAATAGAAACCAACCCTTAAGATCTTATCTGTAGTCAATTTCTAGTAGAGGTGCCCACCGCAGTCTCCTGCATGAAAATATTGAAGTGTCTTGTCAGCTTCATTTTTTAGCAAACAATTTAATAAGATTCCTTCATGATTTTTCCAAAAAAGAGCATTATCTAAAATACAAACTTTCATCTTTAAAAACCTACTTTTGTTCTGGATAACCCTAGAGGAGCCTGCTTGTTTTGTAACACATAAATTATATCAGCATACCAAGGTGAATCTGAAAAGGCCTGGCTGATCTGTGGAGTCGCCATCTCCTATCCGTCATCCAATTCATTTATATCCAAGGCTTGACAATTAGTTTCTACCATAAGTTTGGCCAGTCCCTATCCTTTTATCAGTTTAGTAGGTTTTATTTCAATATCATACTCTAAAATGGTAGCAATCCATTTACTTCTTTTGCCCTCAATTCTATCCTGAGTGAGGATGTCCTTGACAACAACATTTGGTACATAGGCTATCACATGGGAATAAAATATGTAAAATTTGAAGTCCTTAATTGCTTTAACAAGTGCAAAAACCTGCTTTTCCATGATCTTGTATTTAAGTGATGCATCTTTGAGTGCTTTACTAAAAAAGGCTTATAGGTTTTTCACATCCTTGGTTATCCTTTTGTACTAAAATAACTGCTATAGTGTGCTCTGAGGCAAAAGAAAAAATTATGAAATCTCTATCAAATTGGGGACTTGTAAGGACCGGTGTTCTGGTCAAATCTGTTTTAATTTCTTCAAATGCTTGTTTGGCTTCGACTGTCCATTTAATACTTGAATCCTTTTTTAACATATCATTAAGTAGCCTAATCAGTTCCGCTAAGTTAGATATGAATCTTCTCAAAAAATCTATCTTTCCTAAAAGCGCTTGAAGTTCCTTGGTGCTTCTAGGATGAGGTATCTGTAAAATTGCTTCTATTCTAGCAGGATCAATTCGAATGTCATCCTTTGAAATGATGTGACCTAAGATCTTACCTTCTTCCAGGCCAACTAAGGACTTCTTAGGATTTAAAGAGATACCATATTTTCTACATTTGAGAAATATTTGTCTGAGATGGTCCAAATGCTGCTTATCTGACTTAGAAAAAACAGTTAGGTCATCCAAATATATGACAAGGAAATCATGAATCTCTTTAGCAAATGCAATATCCATTGCTCTCTAGAAAGTAGCTCCTGCATTTTTGAGCACAAATGGCATTTTGATATACATAAATGTGCCCCATGGTGTGGTAAAAGAAGTTTTTCCTTGGTCATTCGGGTGAGCTAGAATCTGGTTATACCCTAAAAATCCATCCAAAAGTGAAATCCTAGAGGTTTCCACTACCATTTGCAATATATGATCCATCTTCAGTAAAGGGTAATTATCCTTCAAAGAAACTGTATTCACATTTCTCAGGTCTACACATAGTCTTATTTCACCAGTGTTCTTCCTAGTAGGTACTAAATTAGATACCCACTCTGAAAATCTTATAGGTGCAATTATCCCTGCTTCATACATACATTTAATTTCTTTCTCAATCAATGGTAGTAATATAGGGTTGATTCTTCTGAGTTTTTGTTTGAATGGTTTCTGGTCTTCCTTCAAAGGTATGGTATACTGAATTATTGAGGTATCATATGATTTCAAATCCTCATAACTCCAAGTGAAGACATCCTGGAATTCTCTCATAAGTTCAGCATATTTTAACTTTTGGTCAGGAGGTAAAGATTTTGATAGTCTTACCATTTTTGGATTTTCTTCTGTTCCTAAGTTATATTCTTCAATGTCTGCTTTTAGTGGTTCCATCTTTGGTTTCTTAAGAATGTCATTGGAATCGAGGAGGTCCTCCAGAGGGGTTAATCCCTTAGGCAAATGATTGTCTTTTAGATCAATGACTTCTGTTTCTTCTTCGTTTATTTCATCAAGGTCCATCTATTTTAAGTCTTGAGCTTTCGGTTTGGTGAAAGTTGTGGGATGAAGCATTTCAATTGAACTTTCTTCTACAATGTTGGCATCTACCTCATCTATTTGTTTAGTATTACTGTTTTCATCAATATCTATGTGACTGTGAGAAAATTCTTTGTCTAAAGTTAGAAAGTTATTAATTTGTTCATCATTTTCGAAAACTTGCCAGTTCTTCAGATTGTCAGGGATAGCTGGCCTATGCCTAATTTCAGCAGTGAACTGATGATTAGGTTCAAAAGGTAATTTACAGGTGCTGGCAAACATGGCCAGACTGTGAGCATGTAAGTTGTGCTTCCTAGGTACTACTGCAAGCTTAGTTTCCAAAAAAGTATTAAGAATCTCTATGACTGTTCCCCTATAGTATCCTAATCTAGGATCTCTAGTAAGGTACTTCCCTTTAATTTGATTAACAATTAATTCTGAATCACCTATAACAGAAACTCTAATTACTTCTAACCTTTTGACAAGTTTAAGTCCTAGCAAAAGAGCTTCATACTCTGCCATATTATTGGTGCACTTAAAATTTAGCCTATAGGCATGGCCTTCAACATGGTCATTTTCTAAGTTGTGCACCCAAATTCGCGCCTCTGCTCCTAATTTGTTGACTGATCCATCAAATTCTAAATTCCAGAGAATTTCATGGACATAATCAGTGTCAGGGGTGGTGGGAATTTGTTTAACTGAAGGCTTCAGTTTTTCATTCCCATCAAGTTTATCTTTGTCATCTGATTTGTCATTTGTATCTAAGATTTCCTAGATCTGAACACTTGTTTTTCCTATTTCAATTTCTTTTGGTTCTACTGCTAAAACTTGTTTATTTTTGGCAGGATTGATTTCGGCATTGTACAGAATGAATGAATCCATATCTGAATGTCCTGAGTAGATAGGGAATTTTTGTGGTTTTCCCTAACTACTTACTACATATTTCATTGATGTCTCTCGGTATAGCTTCTTCGGTTGGCTGAAAACAGAGAAAGTAGCATAAGACATGTCCAATTGAAGTGATCCTTGAAGTTTAGTGCCCCAGGACCTGGATAATAACAAACCATATTTTGGAGAAATATCTGCTACTACTATATTCATCAAGATTGTTTTGGCAGGGTATTGAACTAAAGAAACACACAAGTCTTTTATTAATCCTAAACATCTCACTTGACTTGAATCAAAATAAAAGAGATCTTTATATGGTCTAGTGATGTCAAGATCTAATTTTTCCATTACAGATTTGGGCATTAGGTTGTGAGATGCCCCAGAATCAAACATGGCATTGTGAAGGATTTTGTCATGAATATTTAAGCTTACATAGAAGGGAGGAACACTTCCTTCTAAATATTTCCCATTCACTTCAGGGCCAAAGATTAACTCTACTTGGTCATCGAAAACATTTACAAAGTCTTCAGTTCTAGTGATTTTAAGTGATCTGCTAATTTGCTCTCAGTAGGTATCATGTTTAGCTAATTCAGACAATGGAACAACTACCTTTAGTTTGCCTACTTCAGTTTCCAGATTGAAAGGTTTTCTGGTTTGAGCCTTTATGTTTCAAACAGTGGGATTCTCTCTATATTTTGGGTTTTTTGTGTTATTATCTTTTTCAGGAGTGGTATTAGCATTTGCATTTTCTCTTAAATTAACTTCTGGAGGTTCTTCCACAGTTTCCTTAGAAGTAAGGGGAATGGAAGAGTCTTTATTATTCGGTTGATTGTCAGACACATCTACTATTATGGGATTAGAGGGGTTACTGTTAGGTCTAGAAAAAATTTGTACATGTGGAGGGACTGCTTTACCTTTGACAGGTTGTTTTGGAGCTTTCTGTTTGTTTTTTCAAGAACATGAATTCTTCTACTTCTCAAATTATATTGTTTGTGCACTTTGTAGATAGCTGTATCATATCCCTCCCTGAAATAAAATGATTCTCCTAACTGAGTTTAAAATTGTTTGAGAATATGAGCTTCTTGATCATCTTGAATTAGAAAAACTTCTCCTTCATTGTTAAGTCCCATCAGATTTATCTGAGTATCTTCAGGAGGATCCTCGAAGCTAGAAGCTTCTATGTAATTATCTTGGAAAGGGGGTCTAATGTTCTAATCTAGACCAGTTTTTCCAGGGTTCTGGTTTTGGTTTTTTCGGAAATTGGGATTCCTCCCTATGTTGGTTGGTTGACCTTCCCAAGGGGATTTTCTTTTTATTGTTTCCACTCTATCCCCTAGTCTTTCCATTACTTTGATTATAACATCCAGTTTCTATTCAACAGGTGAAGCTTCTTCTTTTAGTGGTATCCTTCTTTCACTTCTGACCTTGGCACATTTTGACATCAAATTAGCTCCAACACTAAAAGCTATACCTTGCATTTCTTCTAAAGTTCTAGGGGCTCTTTCCCTTACTTGGAAAGCCGTATCCGAATCAAATCCATCTGGGAATTTGATCAAGGCCAAATCAGGTGGGGGTCTGAGGTTTTGAGGAATTGCATTGTAAACAATATTGAACCTAGTGCAGTAGTCTTGCACGGTTTCTTGGGTTCCTCTCTTGAGGTTTTCATACTCGGATAAGATTTATAGAGGATCTTTCTTTTTCTCCCAATGATTCAAGAATTGTGTATAAAGGGTTTCTAAGCTATCTATGTTTTTTTCCCTTGCAGCCATAAACCAAGTTTTGACCTCACCTATTAGAATTTGAAAAAATATCCTCATTCTTACATTATTAGTATCAATCTCATATATTTCAAAATAGTTAGTCATTTTTTTGGTATGTTGATGAGCCATGTAGGTTCCAGTACCATCGAATGGAGTGATTTTATTTTGATAGTCTTGGGGCATGGCACCTAAATTGGTAGGTAAAACTAGAGGGGTATACATGTTTGCCATGGCTGGAGGTAATGATGAAATAACAGATGGAGTAAGGGTGACAATGGGAATGTGGGTTGTGGATGGAGGATTAGAAGGAGGGGTTTGTGGTGAATTGATTTGGATTTGGGATGTAGAAGCAGCAACGATTGTAGAAAGATCAGGTGTTCTCTGGGAAGTAAGCTCAAACTACATTGAATTCTATAAATGTCTATTTATTGAGAAACTAATAACTTCAAATTGCAACTCTTCAATAAACACTGGGTCTGGAACCAAGTGGATCAATTCGGAGTCAGAAAATGTTACAAATAAATAGGTCTCAAAATACTCATCAAAGGGTTCGTCCTTGAGATATATCCACCTATCAGGGCAGGATCTTGCCCTGAAGATGGGTCGATAACTAGTAGTGATTTCTTGACTTTCCTGTCTCCTAAGAATTCTAGGGATCAGTTTGGGGTTCTTAAACACAGGTGGTGGATTTGGATCAGGATTTGACCTAGTGTAACGAGTCCTTTCTGAAGCCAGATTTCTTGGTTTTGATTTTCTGAATTAATATTAACAACAACTTCTGTGATCTCTTTAAGGTGTTTTAGATTTGAATTAAAACCTTCCTAAAGATATGTTTAACTGAGGAACTAGTTTATGTTCAGTTCATAAACTAGACCAGAGATAGACTAAAGCAACATTCATCTAATTTTGCACTTGCAAAGCAAGAGCAGTTTGAAGGTTGCCTGGCTAACTTCCGGCTCTATCTATATTTTATAAGGTAAACAGCAATAATAACAAATTTTCTTTCCCTAACGGAGTTGCCACTATGTTATCACTCAGATTTTCCCAGAAGTTGTAAGAAGGGGAAAGGGGTCCGAGGTAACCACAAACCATCTTTTTGGTACAGAATCTAGCCAATATGTACCTAGAGAGGGCTCTCTCTTTTAGATTTAGCTTTGTTTTATAAGGTTTTAGGCTAGTTATGAAAGCTTTGAGTTTGATTCAATTTGGAAGTGAAATTGAGTAGGAGAGGGGTAGAACTTAATAGTTTAGTCCATTGGGCTAATGGAGTCGAAGAAAATGGCTCAACTGGATTTGGTTTTTCAACAAAGGATGGTTTCACAGGGAAAGATAGCTAAACACGGAGAAAATGGAGACTTAAAAAGATGGGATGAACTTAAAATGGATGAAGGGCAATTAAGAATATTTCAACATATTTTAAGAGAAGAGAACTTGACTAATCACCAATAAAGAGAAATTAATAATTCTTTACTAAATGATTAAAATGAATAAACTAGGAAATATGAGCAATTAAGAATTCATTGTTTATGCTAGTTTAGAAGAAAACATTGAGAATAAAAATGATTAAAGATAGATTGCACTTAAGCACTTTCTGAATTATTCTTTTTTGTTTTAATATTCAGATAGGGAACATAATTGATATAATAAACAAGAAAACATTAGCACATGAGATATAAGATACTTATTTGTTTGATGTTCAACACATGAATCATGTGAAAAGTCCTTTGCATTAATTCTTCATCCAGCCAGCCATGTAAGATTTGATCCAACAACACTTTATTCCAAAATAATCAATTTTACAGCAATGCCTAAGAATCCACGTCAATACTCTAAACGAGGGAGTATTTATACAAAATTTTCACAATAAAATATCTCATAACAAAGTGAGATATAATATGAGACGACTAACTAGAAGTTACATGAAGATAGGGCCAGATAGTCTCGTAGATAATAGATAGAGGCAAACGAATGGTTTGTTGTCCCTATTCTTGAGAGTGTGCTGGAGTTAGGCCCTATGATTTGGCATCTTGCTATCTTTGATGTAATTCTGTGTTGGCTGCTCTGTTTTTATCTTCTTACTAATACACTTTGACCTGCATCTGATACTCTTTACCTATTTGATCTCTGTTCATCCTCTTTACCATCATTGACTGTAGTAAATAACCAAAAATTTACGTTTTACCAAGGAGAAACTACAAAATTTCTAACATTTCTTCCCACCATTTTTGCTGTGGTATTCTGGTCTTTTGAAGTTTTCTAAGAATTTCATCAGCTTTAGTGTACCTGAAAAGGTAGGCTGAATTGGAAACAAGTGCTTTATTTCATGCTCGACATAGAACAGGTTCTCTAGACTGTCATAGAGAACTCTGTTTGTAGGTAGTGCCTTTGATGTTGATGCACTTGTCAATGAACTTGCCTGATTTCCTGCATATTAATTCAATTTGTCCACATAATCTATATGCTTCATTAATTTGTCATTAATAGCTAAAGGACTAAGTAGCCCTTTACTCTGCAAAATACCAAATTTCTCCATAAAAGAATTAATTTCCTCTTTCATGCCATGGCATCTTCTTTCTAAATTTTGCATCAAAGTCCTATTAGTTAATACCCTTTTGACTTCTAGAATGGTACATGTTCTGTCTTCAATGCCTAGTTCTTCAAGCTGGTACTTATTCTTGTTATTCAAAAACTTTATGAGCCTGGTGGTTTCCTTGGGCATCTTTCCTAATTCTGCTCATCTTTTGAATCTCTTCTCAAGCTGCCTTTACCAAATCTATCTGCTTAAAAATTACTTGGATTAATGGTCAAACATCATTTATTGACTAAGTGATGTTGGCCCATAGAATCTTCTTAATGTCTATCAGAGGCCTGTCAAATGTGAGATATTTTTCTAATGATTTCACCTTGTTTTCTAATCATTTGATTTCCCTTGTTTTTTCTGCAACATTTATCTTTGAGAGATCATATCTTTGCTCTAAGTTGAAATATTGTTATTTTACCTTTTTCAACTCTAAAACTTGCATTTTCATTTCTTCCATCGATTTTATTAGCTCCTCTGTACTTAGATTTGAAATACCTGTTGATGTTGATCCTGTTCCTGTACCTGCATCTTTGGTTGGACCTGTGACTACCTCAACTGTGGCTGCTGGAATGCTTGGTGCCAGAGTTGTTCCAAGGGTTGAAGGGACTGCACTTGAGACTACTGGTATCACATTGAGAGGCTGAGAGGTCGACTCTCCCTGCTTGTCCTTCAATGATTTTCTAGTTCTTTCTCAGTCTCGTTTAGTCTTTCATTAAGTTTTAAAACTAAATCCATTAGTTATTATTCAGACCTTTGCTTTATGATCTCAGAAGTCTGTGGGTGTCTTGAAGGATGCAACTTTAGTTGCTTTCTTAAGGCAGCTATGTCTTCATATTTCTTTTTAATCAAGGCTTCTACACCCTTCACATCTTTCGAATCATGGCCCAAACCAATGATCACTTCCTCTAAAGACTTTATTCTGTTGTCTTTGGCTTATGAGTAGGTTTTCTCCAGCTGTAATTAGGTAGTTGTATTATTCAAAGAATTCTCCAGTCTTTGGGCCATTATGGCCTTACTTGTCAATGTAGAATAAATCATTTCTCCCGTTTGTTTGTGAAACTCAATCTGGTCCAAAGGATGAATGTCCATTGCCATGACCTCAAAATTGGTTATGAGATAGTCTACTACTGATTGAGGCTATGGCACTTTAGGTTTGAAGTAACTCATTATCATTTTACCTTCTTTGATGTCATAGGCTAACATCAATCTATTTTGATTAGTGGGATCCATTTTCAAATATTGATTGTAAACCTAGAGCCTTAATGGATCATTTCTGGCTTTCATTTCTATAAAGTTCTTCTTGATATATGAAGTGTCTTTCCTTGGCGGCCTGAAAGATGATGCCTCTGTACTTTGTTGTCTTTCTAGCTCTTGTCTCTGTGAGCTAGTGGATGTCCCACCTACAAGGAAAGTTTGATGACTATCTACTCCTTCCTTCCTTTGACTATCAGTAGTCTCTTCAATAAATTTTTCCTCTGAAAGAGGATTTAGCCTTTTCCTTTTAGCACCAGACTATTCTGAGGGTCCACTGGCAGGGGTAGCTACTTCCCTGTCTCTCTTTTTATTCCTTTCCTCATTCAGAGGAGTTTGCAATATTGGGGGTTCTCCAACATTGCCTTGAGTTGGAGAAGTGTGCATTTGGGACTATTCCTTAGAAGTTTCAGGCTGTTTTGACATTGTAGATTACTTTGTAGCTTGAGTACTAGTCTTTGGTTCCTTTCCCTTGGATGTTTCTATAGCTAGTGCGTTGGTATCTTGTGAATGCTCCTGAGATGTTCCAGTTGTAGAGGCACTAATCCCTGACCTTTGAGAAGACTCAAGTCGTACCTGCCAAAATAATCCCTATGTTTTCTCAAGATCCCTCATAACATTCTTTATATTGACCCGTTCACTATCAGTTTCTACTAGGGTCCCTTCCCTCCATTAATCCATATTGGCAAATTGTTCAATCTCTGGGATTCTATGGTGTATGTATGGTGACCGTCTGTGCTTTATTCTTCTATCATAGATAAAGCTATTAGGGTCATATGGCATCCACCCAAAAATTTTGTGTAACTGAAGATGATCTTCTAGAATTCTCTCTACTTCTCTCCATGCTTCCCTAATGTTACAGACAAAATGACCTAACTAATTTTTTATTCTGAGTTGAGCTTTCTTTTTGGCATTGTAAAAGTGGACCAAGTCTGAATTTATCATTTGTCTGAAATATTCCAATGCAAACAGTCTCATTGGAACATACTTTGGTAACTTGAAAGGGCAGAGCTCACACCCATATATCCTGATTTTTGTATGTTTTTGTATAAATACCAATCACCTATTCTGTACTGCTTGGAAAGTTGAAGGATCTTTTTAATATCACCATTGATTCGAGGAGGGGAAACTCCTATCAATAAGGTGGTTGCTGGATGAACAAATTAATCAATGAACTCATTGTAGGAGTATTGGGACTCAAAGGTTTTATGGAAAATGGAAGTCCAAAAGATAACAGACCTTGGATTTCCCTTAGTATCAAGCTTCATGATAGGGAAAGGGAAATTTTCTGACTGATAATAAAGCATGAGATGATATATGAAGGTGGCATATTTGAAAACTCCTTCATTGTCCAGTCTCATGAACTATTCATGAATTTTGTCAGCAATATGGGAGGCATAATCATATTTAACAACAGGGGGCTGTCTAGGAGTAAAGATTGAAAATAACACTAGAGTTACCTCATCAAAAAATTCACTAGTGTTGAATACCATAACTGAAGATATCATATCAACAATAAGTCTTCCCATATCTGTGAAGAAAGTTTGCGGATAAGGAGGTGGGCCCTTGGGATGATGTTTCTCTTGCATGAAAGTTTGACAGAGGCGACTAAGTTCTGATTGGGATACTTGAGTTGATTTCTCAAGCAAATAACCAATGGAAATGGGAGTGAGAGCTTGACTAGGGTGAAATTTCAACATTTCATTGATGGATTCAGCAGTTATTGGGAAGAGAACTATTTGGCTTACGACATAACTGCTCTGTGGGTAGGGTTGTAATTAGCATGGCATTGATGAATTATATCAGGAAAAACATGAACTGAGGGGAGAAAGTACCTAAGAAGATTGGATTTCCACAGTCCCAAGACATCAAAGCCATTCAGGTAGTTGTCTCTAATTTGGCAAAAGACTTTGAGATGATTTTTATCAGAGGAAAGGTCTCTTATTTGGAATCCTTTATCTACCAAGGGCAGATGGTCCAAATCTTTATGAGGGGCATTTATAGGTGTAATATTCAAAGCTACAGGAGTTTCCATTTCTAGTTCTTGTGGATATAGAAAGGGAATTTTAGGTTTTCTTTGAAAAATTGGCAAAACAAAGTATTTGGGAACTTAATTGATAAGAATAATAACTGAATTATTACAAATTTGGTCCTTTTCGTCAATTTACCATGGAAAACTTAGAACTTGCAGGTTTTCTTTGGGAATTGGATAAATACCTATGTTCGGGGAATGAATAGTGAAATAACAAGTACTAGTAGTGGCTAGCAGGTTGTGGGCTGCGTCGGCTCCGAGCTTTTAAGCAAGTTGGTGGTTAAAAACTTCGAACTATTGACCTTGATGTTCTTTTCATGGGAGCACAGGTTTGCAGTACGAAGCAGTGAAAATGACATTATTTGATTTATTTAAAAAGTCAAGGGTTGGCGGGGGTTTTTGGTTTTCGGGCGATGATGTCAACGGGGAGTGAGATGACATTTTCTTCGTATGCAGAAAGGCGGTAAGCGGTTTCATGTCACACCGTTTTTGGGGATGGGTGGTAATGAGCCGGGAGCCAACGATTCCATAGGTTTTTCGACGCATGGCAGAGACACTGTGATAAAACCACTTTGTGATCGCACGCTAACGCATGGTCACAAAGGGTTGCACGATATTAATAACAACCGTCAGATCCCGAGGACTTGATCAGACGGTTGACAGGAGGCACGATACGATGGGGTTTAACAAAGGTGGACCCAGCATAATTAGGGGTTAATTTAATTATATTGGGAGTGGTGTGATAGGTCGGGGAGGTTCTTAATTAACCATGAGGGTTAATTAATCCCATATTGATGTGGCAAGGGATTAAGGGCTGTTAATTAACTGTGATGGTTAATAAATCCTGTTTGTGATGCATTATGGCTATAGTTAACCAAGGGCAGAATATATATAGAAATTGGGGGTTTTTTATCTATTTAAATAATATGCGCAGGGGTAAACGTTATGCGGGAATTATATAATATAAGTTAAAAATTAATATGGTAATGTAATGAAAAAGGTGCCAAGTATAAAACATTTAATAAGTGTATTTAACTTAGGCTTAAATAAAAAAGCGTTTTTATGAGACATTATGTAATTTTCCTAAGTAAAATAGGATTTTACTTTGAAAAATACTTATGAAAGTGAATGAATTATTTATGAATGATTTAAATTACTCAGGCTTTTAAATTATTGGGTTGAGGGTCCGGTCCCTCCAGAAGTCAGAGAAATGCTCTGAGCCCCTCCAATTCAGCAAATACCTTAGTACTTAGGGGAAATTAGTGAATAATTAAGGAAAATGAGAAGGGAAGTTAATTATTCTAACTTTACTTTGCTTGAAATGCTTTCAATGTACTATATGCCTTGGCCTTGTGATGAAAGTGAAAGATAAACATATTTAGAGATATCATTCATCACATATGATTCTGCAACATCAACTACCTACCCTGCCTTCTTTAACCTAGCATTTTTTCTTCTTTATTAGGGTGCACTTAGACTAGCAAACCCTTATCAAATCTTGCTTTTCTTTTACATGGCAAAGCCTATCTAAGTCTGCACTTATTACATCCAAGGGCTCAGATTAAACTGTTGAGCTCCTTTTTATTTACTCTATCTATCTACTTATCTGCCAAGATTACACTGTTTGGTCAGATCTTTATTCTCTATTTTTAAAACATGCAATTGAAAGATGAATTAGCCAAGTTTAAACTATTTGGTTGTTTATGAATTGTGGCATAAGTGACAAGCTGCACACAATTGTTTATTCTACAATAATAAAAGGGTAGTGGCATTTAGACTTGCACACTTTCCTGGTATTTCTTTTTGTTGGGTTCATTTTATTTCATTTTTTGACATTTTCTTTTTTCTTTTTACCCTTTTATTCTTTTTCTAGGGCATACCCTTTTCACATTTTTTAATTTTTTTGATTTTTTGAAAATATGGAAAGCCTTCGCAACAAGAAAAGGTATGAACATATTACATAGCTCATCAAGTCAGTCATAACATATGAATCCTATTGGTATAGGGGCCTAACAGTTTCAAAAATGTGTCTGGTCTATCCTTTAGGTAATTCATATATATCTTTATAGTCTCTTGCAGGATACCAGACAATAGGACGATGAAATCGACAACCTAGCCAATATGGTCCTTCCCTCAAGATGGGGTTGCTATAAAGAACAAAGCGATCTGTGACCAGTTTAAAGTTTTTATATTTGAATGGTTCTCTGTCCTGCACATTATGATTAGAAACTTTCCATCTGAATTTAGATGTTGCCAAGGAGTTGTCCTTGATAGAGAGAAAATACTCTACCCCTGTTGGACAATTTCATTGTGAATGGGCCCCAATGCCTAGATTACTCCTTCCTTTTGCATCAAACTTCTATGTTTGGCCAACATTTGTCATGGGTTTTTCACTTCACCCTTGACCCAAAGGTCCAACCCATTTTCCTGCCTCTCGAAAGTATTATGGGATTTGAATCATTTCAATTGGTTAATAGCAAATGAAATGAAAGCTTGAAATTATAAATCCCCCACAAAAGGGTTGCGATTCTTCTCCATTTCTTCTTCTAATACAAAATTATGCCAATAAAACTCGCAGAGTAATCATTGAACTTTCACTCCATGGTGTTTACAGTAATTTATGAAATCTTCCACGGTTTTCAATTCTATGGATTTCCCTGCTCTGACAGCCTTAATTTTTAATTGTAAATACCTTTCTAACAAATATAAATCATATTTCCTGGTAGGGGACCTACATGCTAAAACATTTGTGTATAGGGAACTGAGAGTATCCCTTTGATGCATGATTGCCTCTAGTCTGTTCTTTATTTTCTCAGTTCTTTCCTCTGCCCTCTGACATTTCTCAAAGGCCTCACTTTTCAACACGTTGATATCCCGTAATTGCCTCTGTAATTCCTGGTACCTTTGTTGGGGAACAGTCTCTTCCTCAATCCTTTCTATGGTCGGTCGAGCCTGTGCCAGATTCTCTTGAAGATTTGTTATACCAAGATCGTTTCCTATCAAAACTTTTTTGTCTTGGATATATGTCTGGGTGTTCTTATTATGAGATTGAGGACCTGTAATCTGAATACTCTTATCATGGGATGGGATGCTTAAAGTCTGCATTCTTTTATTATGGAAAATCAGTCTTTCTATCTGGGTGGCCACACTTTTGGAGGATATCAACTCCGTTTGAACAACTACATTACAAAAATGTACATTCTTTGTTTGGGCAGCTACTTCTGTAATGGTTGCAT